>JAPEBW010000742.1:0-40190 GCA_027405785.1 Ophiocordyceps robertsii
TCTTATAAGATCTTTTTATAAAAATTGTTTAGCCTAAACTACTAAAAGCTTAGTAATAAAGTTTATCGTTATTATATAGTATAAAACTAATAAGCTTTAAATTAAGATAAGCTACTTTAGCGTCTTACCTTAATCGGTTAAGTTGCGGTAATAGGTATTATAGCTATTTATAACCTTATCTATATATTTACTAAGCTATAAGATTAAGAAGCTTTTAAATAGATCTTACTATATATAAGTGCGGCTAGTATAAAAATATTTAGTATAAGCGTCTTTAACGATCTCCTTAGCATAAGTCTTAAGGATATATAGCCTTTAGCGTCTATCGTTTTTCGTAAAGTATAGTAACCCTTATAACTAAAAGAATAGGAGTTTAAGGACCTTATCCTTATCGCTAAGCTATGCTATAATTTTTACTTACTATATATCCTCTATATATCTATTAATTATTTTCTAGCGGAGCGGTAATTTGATTAATACTTCCGCATAAAGGAACACGCGGTTTATTATCTCGTCTTCTTAAATACGTTTTAATTCCCCTTTTTAGTTTAAGAATACCGGCCTATTATCTTAGTGCAGTAAATATAAAAGCGCCTTTAGCACGACGTTTTTAATACTTAGGATATAGTATACCTTAAGCGGGAATTAGCTTAAGTATTAAGATATAAAGACTAGCTTATCGTTAAATTTTATATTAATAAAAAATAGGAATTTTTAATATACGATTTTATAAGTACTTATATAATTAATAAAGACAACTACTTATAGCGTTCTTACGGATAGTACTATAGTGCGTAATTTATATACTGCTTATATTAAACCGGCTACTTTAAGTTTTATAAGCTAGTATTAAGGTTCTTTACTTTAAAGGGCGCGGCTTAAGTAAACGATAAGCTAGACCTTAGTTTAAGCTAGTAGCGTCTTTTTATCTTATTTTATACCTTCTTTTAAGTAAAAAGCTATACCCGCTACTTTATATTCTTAAGATACGTCGATCTAAATAAATAGTTATTAAGCGGGGTCGAAGTAGTAAATCGTTTAAGGCTTAGTAAGTTTCTTACTTAAAATCGCGAAGGCCTCTTTTTCTTCCGGAGTAGGCTAGAAAGCGGCTTTTACGGCGTATCGAGGCCGTTTTTAGCCCCTTTAAGAGACTCCTTCTTCTTATCTTACTTAAAGCAGCTCCGTTTTTCGTTTTTATAGGACGTCGACTTTCTTAGCGAAATATAGGACTATATAGCGTAGCTACTTAATAAGGCCGATCTATTTCTTAAGCTATTAAAAGTTCTTTAAGAACGCGATATCCCTTAAAGCTCGTACGCGTTTATTTATATTTATTAAGCTAATAGTATCTACCTTAAATCTTAGGAGCTATATAAATAAGTATGCTTAAAAGGACTTTAGTCCGGATAAGGTAATATTATAGTCGTAAAAGGCGCGGAATATAGCCTTTAAATATTAAAGGTATTCTTTAGCTATATCGGAGTAGATAATAATATCGTTAATATAGGCCGCCGCGTATTCTTAGTATTTATAAAGGACGTTATTAATAAACCTTTAAATATATACTTAAGAGTTCTTAAAGCTTATAAGTATTACTAGTTATCTTTTTAGCCCGCGATAGCTTACGACTATAAACTTTTCTTAGTAGTCTTAATAAACTAAGAACTAGTAAAAAAACGATCGTGCGTTTACCGCACTAATAAACTTCTTTCTTTAAAGGCGTTTAATTATATCGCTTTAAAGGGGTATTAAGTAAGCGTTTAAGGTAGTAATAGCGTTAATCCTATATAAGTCTACGACTACTTATCCCTTTTCCTTTCTATTTACCGTCTTTTATACTATAAATACCGGCGCTATAAATAGGGTTAGCCTATAAACTAGTTTTAATCGGCCTTATACGGTTAGCTAGCTAAATATTATATTTACTACCTTCTTATCTTTATCGCTTAATAGGTATAATCTTAATATAATTTATTAATATTGCTATCCTTTTCTTAAAAGAATGCGTATATATTTAGATTTATCTATATATACTACTCCCTTATCCTTTTAAAGGCGGGGAAACGATTAAAGGATATCTTAGACTTTTAATACGTATTCTAAGTCTTAAGCGTAGATTTAGACGCCCTTATTAATAGTAAGTTTAAGCAGGTCCTTAGTTCGGCTGATTTTAAGTTTATAGTTTATAGTAAGATCCTTTTATAGGAAGTCCTTAGCGGGGTTTATTCTATCCGGATTTTTAGTAAGGGCTTCCGCTAAGAGAGCAATAGCGTCGACCTCCTTATATAGCTAAAGCTGCTTATTAAGGTCCGTAATTATCCTTACTTTTTAGCTTTAGCGGAGTACTAATAGTTCCTTAAAATAGTTTATCGCTATAAAGCTCTTATAATCCTATATTATTATTTAAGCGAGCTTAAAGTTATCGGGGAAAAATATTATATTATGCCTTAATAGCGGCGCCTAGACCTATATAGGTAAGGCGTAGCTAAAACTAGCTAGAATTATTATAGTAACTAAGCAGATTACTTATCTATATATTATTAGTCTTAGCCGGATTATCTTAACTTCGGCTTTAATCCCTTTATAGGCCCCGATTTATAAGACTAATATAAAGTTAATAAAGTCCCCTTAATAAAGAACTAAAAAGTCTTAGCTAAGTAATATATTAGCCGCTAAGCGTTTTACTATTTAAGCGCCGATCCTTACTTTTATAACTACGAGGCTACTATCTAGCCTTCTTAGTATATACGCGGTAAATTCCGCTTATCTAACGGTAGCTAACCTTCTTACTCCTTAAATAAACATTCGTTAAAAGGAGTTTATAGTTATATCTTAAAACGTCTTTATTAAGTCGGCTTAAATAAGGCTTTAGTTTACTTTAGTATTTATATAGGCTTTAATGCTTATCCTAGGCCTTTCTTTTCTATAAATAAGTAAGCGTATATAAGTAAATTATAACGGCCTATTAAGGTTTAACGGCTAGATATTAAAGGAAGCCTTAACTATCTAAACGCTTTATAGCTTTTAAATAACTACTTACTATACTAAGCTATGTTTTTATATAGTAACGTCTTAGTTAAGGTTAAGGGGGTGTTTATCTTTAATATATTAATAAAGCTTATTCTTTAAGAGGAATACTTCGCTATAAAATCTATATACTTTATCTACCTCCTATACTAAGTCTATTATAGTATAGATTGCGGTTTCCTTTAAGCTTTTATCGGTATCCGATTAAGCTCCTTTTATATTATACTCTTTATCTCTTATATAGTCGTTAGTCTTTACTATAGTTCCTTCCTTAGTCGCGGGGTATACCCGCTTTAGCTTTAGCGTTAGCGAGCGTATAGTCTTAAAGGTCCTTTCTTTTTTAAGCCGGAGGACCTTAGCTTAAGTTCTTAGCTATTTAAGCGGATTTCTCCCTTAACATAGCGAGCGCTATAAGGCCCGTAGTATATCCGCCTTTACTAAGCGGTCTAATAATATAACCCTCGGCCTTAGTAAACCCTTAATAAATAGCTAAGGCGTCTTAAACTATCCTTTAAGTATATATAAGGTATAGCTAGTTAGCCTTTACCTTTTTATAGGTTAGACTTATTTCTTTCGTACTAATAAGTACTTTTAAGATCCTTAGATATATTTAACTTATAGCTAAGGAAGAATTTCCTTATATTTATTAATCTATTTATTAATATCCTTATTTCTTACTAAACGTTATAAGGATTCTTATAAGTAAATATCTAGCTTTTAATAGATTATTATAATTAAGTAGTTTAGTTAGTAAAGCATAGCCTTAGCTTTATATTATAAGCGCGATATTTAAGACTTAAAGTTAGATCTTATTACTATATCTTTAATAGTAAAGTGCGTTTTATTAAGTGCTTATATCGCTATATTTAAGTAGATTCCGAACCGTTTTTATAAGGCGGAGATCTATTAACTTAGTTTAATACTAAGCTCGCTAAGTTCTTTTTATTATAGTTTTAAGAGGTCCTTAGAATACTATTCCGCTATACTTCCTTAAAAGAAAAAGGGCAATTAAATAGCTAATTTATCCGTATAAGCCTTGCTTTTACTAGCATTTCGGCGGATAAAGTCGATAAAACGGTCTACTCCTTAAAACGTACTAGCTATATCGTCTTCTTAGACTTTATTAAAGGATACTTTTAGCGGTCTTAATAGGTTAAATCTCCTTATATCCTTAGCTTATAGTTAAGGTTTTTCCCGGGGCTTAATAAGCGCGTTTTCTTTTCTTAGTGCTTAAAAGAGACTAAGGAATTATTCGATTAATATTACTACTATTCCTACTAAGGGGCTTAAAGCTATACTTAGTCTTAGTATCTATACGCTTAGTATAGATAGGTTTAGCCCGCTAAGGGTATCGCTTACCGCGTCCTTATCGCTTATTATTAAGGTCTTAGTCTTAATACTCTTACTAAGCGCTAAACTTTCTATCTTATATACGTCCCGGAATTTAGTGCGCTAGAAGGCCCTTAGTATAAAAAGCTCGTTTTTATTAATTAAGAGTCCCGAAAATACTTTAATTAGCGCGGCTATAGTAAATAAGGCTAAATAGTAATATTAAACTAAGAAACTACTAAGTATCCTTTAAAGTAGATTTTTAGTTAAGGCCTTTAAGCTAAACTTTATTAGCAATATGCGGTAAAAATATCCGCTAAGCTTATCGTCTTAAGGAAAGAGTAACTTTATTATAGGCTTAATCTAAAGGGTATTTAGTAAGCGGGGAGCTAAATAGTTTTAAGGTTAGCTTATCCTTACTTCTTTTATTTAAAGGATAATCGATCTATTTAAGTAATACTAAATTTAGTTTACTTAGTTATATAAGTTTTATCGTTTTATAGTCTATTCTTTATTAGTATTTTAAAAGCGGATTGCCTTTTAAAAGGTTATAGTCTTAGCTTAGCTAAGCGGGACTTATTTTATATCTTATTTAGCTTTATAGGCTATCGCGGTATAGTACTTTAAAAAAAGGTAAAAGAGATTATTAAACTAGTATACTTAGTAGGCCGCGGCCTCTTTTACTTTTATAGCTTACTTATCTTAAAGTTCTATTATAAGCGCGTTAAGGAAAAGGTACTAATTATTAAGGTTAAACTTAAAGGCTAATAAGAGCTTCTTACTAAAGAAAATATTATTCGGTATCTAACTTCTTATAAAATAAGTACTTAATCGTGCGATATAGTCGCTATTATTTTAGTAAATATTTAAGGGATTTCCGTTTAAATTAGTAGGAATTGCTACTATTTACTATACCTTATAATATAAGAATAAGGGGATAAGGCGCGGACTAATTACCGCTAGTTAAAGCTAGTACTATAAACTAATTACCGCTAGTTAAAGCTAGTACTATAAACTAATTACTATTAATTAAGCTAGTATAACGGACTAATTACCGCACGTAAATATATATAAGGGTTTAAAAAAAGTAAAAAGCTTATTTATTTTTAAAGGCATAGCTAGCTACTTTATACTTAGTTCTTTAAGCTAATTTTAAGGATCTTAAACTATACTATCTATAGTATATAGATAAACTATAAATATCTTTTTAGAATTGCTTAATAAACTAAGTATAAGCCCGGTTAAAAATACTATAAACTATAGTTAAGGAAATCCCTTAAATATCCTTAAATACCCTTTATAAATCGCGGTAAGGTTTATCCCGTGTTTTTTAAGGTGCTTTTATAGTTAAAAACGGGTTAAACTATAGTTAGGATATCCCGCGGGAATCCTTAAAAATCCCTTAAAAATACCGGCGGAATCTACTTAATAGTTTTTATAGTATTTCTTATAGTTAAAGATATCGTAAACTATAGTTAAGTAGGCTCCTAACCTTTTATAGTTATATCCCGGAAACCTTAAGGGGGTCCGACCGGTAATATTCGTCGTATCTCCTTAGGCGAGCCTTTATAGTGCGTGCTTTAAGCGTTCCCGTCGTAGGGTTTCGTAAGGCTCCTTAAGAGTAAAGTAAGGAGTCTAGGCGTGGCCGTTTAGATTCCGTAATAGTTTTAAAGTAAGTTTAAACTTACTTGCTTTTTAAATTCTTTATTTCCTTTTAGCCCTTAAGATTAATAAACCTTACGTCTTAAAAGGCTATAAAACTAGCTAAGAAAGGCTTTTATAAGTGGATTAAGCTAAGGTCTTATAATAAAAAGGCTTATTAATAAGCAGCTTTTAAATAAAGTAAAAATAAGGCTAAAAGACTAAAAAAGCAAAATAAAAATATAAAAGTAATATTCTAAAAATAGCTTAAAATAAGAAGTTGAGTTTAAAAATAGAATTAACGCTATTTAAGCATTCTTATTAATAAATCTAGCGAATAAAAGTTTTAGGGGCTTTTTACTATAAAGACTAAAAGACGAAAAATAGTTTTAAATTTATAAAGAAGGTTTTTATCTTTTATTATTTATATATTATAGTAAAACAGATATACCTTAGTTTATTATAGCATTAAACCTTTTTTAACGTTACTAAAGAGGATTTTAAATAAGGAAAGTAAACTACCCTTAAATAAAAAGAAATTAAAATAAACGTTTAAGCCGCATTTTATAAAAGAAGTATTAAAAAGAAAAGCTCTTTTATTAATAAAGTAAATAAGTAAAATAAATACTAATATTAATAAAAAACTAGTTCCCCTTTTATTTTTCTATAAATGTTTTAAAAATCATTCTTAGCTTAAATAATATACCCCTTAGTCCTTATTATTAAAAAACTAAAAATACTAACTATGTCTTTTTTATTAATTATTACTAATTTTTCTACTTTTTATCTTTTAATTAAATAATACTTGTTATAATTTAATAGCTTAAACTTTTAACATCCTTAAAAAAAGGAAATACTTTTAATAGTAATTAATAATTAAACTTACCCTTTTAATATAGTTTTCTTATAGTCTCGTCTTCTGCTACTAGTTATAATAATTATCGCTTTTTTATTAAACTTAAAACAATTCTCTTTATTATTTATACCTTAAATTAAATGCTTACTATACTAACTTTAAAATATATACCTTTATTTTTACAAAACTACCTTTTTCTTTATTATAAGTATTATAGCCTTACGTATTATATTATAAAGTATAAGAAGTATCTAAAAGTTATAATTGCTTAACTATAAATACTAGTTTTAATTAAGTTGCTACTTACTTATTTAAAAATACAAAATTTTAATTAAGACCTATATTTAAAATATATAGTTAAGAGTTTTAAGATGTTTTTTTTTACATTATTAAGGTATAAGTTTATAAGCTAAACTCTTTTTACACTAATATTTTACTATTTCCTTTAAGTTTAATATTAAAGATTTAAATTAGGCTTTTAAGAATAAATTTTATTATTAACTTCTTTTAATTTAATAGCTTATTTTAAAGGCCTTTCCTTATAGTAAAAAGATTACTTATTTAATTATTCTTAAATGTTAGTTTTATTTAGTACTCTTTTTAACTCTTTTTAAACTTAGCTTTTTAATACTAAGCTATAAACCTATTTCTTATATATAATAATAGTAGACCTTTTTTAAAATTAAATAACTTTATTTAAAAAAAAGTTTTAATAAATTAAAAGCTAATATTTACTTATTTTAATAGTATAATGCAAAATAATATTTTATTTAAAGTTAAATAGAAAAAGCCTAAAAAACTATATTTTAACTATAGTGCTTTTATTTTAACAGTATTAACTTTGCTAATATTTTAGTAAGGTTTTAGTTTATATTAAGCTAAGTTTAAGTTTAGCTTTATTAAACTTAGCTTTATATTAACTTATTAGCTTTAAATTTACTCTTCGCTCGCTCAAACTTTATAGTATGTTTTAAACGCTCGAACTTAAAATAAAAAAATATCTTAATTTACATTTTTTAATAACAGCTTTCAAGGCCCCTTTTTAAGGTTTTTTAAGCTTAACCTTAAAATACTAAGTAGTTATTATTTTAGCTACGCTATACTATTAATAGTAAGTAATATATTAAGTTAAGTAACTTTATTTAAAAGATGTTAAAATATTTTAAGGGCTATTATATAATTAGTTTAATAGTATATAACTAAATAATTGTTTTTTTAAAGCTAGGAAAGAATAGGCAAAAGAATTAATATATTCTATATAGCTATTTATCTATTAATATTATTAGCTTAGTTTATACTTAGGTTAAGTAAAGTTTTATTTAACTTAAACTTAATATTAACTAAGGTTTAAATTAGTCGCTATAATAAAACTATAATCTTTTTCATAGCGTAGCTTATAATAGCTTAGTTAAGTTATCCTTTAAAGTATTAGTAGCTATAGCTTATTATTTACTTTTTTATTTTTTAAATATTATTTCTTTTTTAAAACAAAATATTTTTACTTTATCTTTTAGCTTTATTTTTCAATCTTCTTTTTATTAATAAAGTATAAAGTTCAAGCTTTAAATAATAGCTTATAAAAGCGATATAAAGTATTTTTTTAGTTATTTAAGTAGTTATTATAAATACTTTTTAAAGTCCTTTAAATTAGAAAATATGTAATAAAGAAGCTAATTTTTATTTCTATTTTTAACACTTTATAGTTACCTCTTTTTAAAAAATTTAATTAAGCTTACTTTAAAATTTCAAGCTATATTAACTTTAACCTATTAAATCTTAGCTTTTTTCTTTTATATAGTAAAAAGAACTTATAATACTTATAGTTTATCTTTCTTTATATATTTTAATAAGCTATAAGTATTACTTATAAGTATACTTTATAAAATATATATACTTTTAGTTTTTTTAGTATCTTAATATAATATTAAGATTTACTTTACTAAAAGTATTAATAAAGTTTTTTTAGCCTTTTTATAGCTTAGTTTTAAGGTTTTTAGCTTTAAAGCTTTAAAAGAGATTTTTAAATTTTGTTTTTAGCTTATATATCTTTATTAAAGCTAACGGAATTATAAAACTTTATAATCAAACTTTTTTAAGTTTTTACTATTATTAAAACAGTTATAAAGAGTTTATCTTTTATCTTTACTAAGTATAAGCTATATCCTCTTACCTTTATATAAGTTTAAATGTTATATTTACTTTTAAAAGATATATTACTTCTTTTTTATATTTTTTTAAAAAGTATGACTTTATTTGTTTATAATATTAGTAAAAAGATTAATACTTTAAAGACTTTTATAAATACTTAAAATAAAAACGTACTTAAGTAAGCTTTTGCATTTTCTATAAAGGGTTTATAAAACTAGGTTTTATACTATAGCCTTTTATATTAATAATAGTATAAAACTTAGTTTTAAAGTATATAAATAAGTTCTCTTCTTATAATATTTTAAAGTAGCTAAAAGCAGTTTTACTTTATAATGTTTTTATAATAGCTATTTTAAAGATTTATTATTATTTTTAACATTACTATTTATACTTATATATACTTTTCTTTATACTTAGGCTTTATTTTAAGGATATATATAAGGACTAGGCCGCCTCGCCTCCTTATATTGCTTATATTTAGTAAGTACTTAAACGTTTTAAATGCTTATGTATATATATACGCGCAAACTATGTATATACTTGCCCTCGCCTGCTTTTATATATATATTGCACTTTTAAAGCTCTTATTCAAGACACTCGCTTATATATATTTATAAGACCTTCGCTTATGCTGTCTTTAAAGCTTTTTAGCGTTATAATCTACCTTTTTTTCTTTCTTCTTTATTCCGTTAAGGAATACTATAAGTATTAAGCAGCGTTAAAGGCATTAAAAACATTAACAGCGCGCCTACATCTTCGCCTCGTAGCACTTAATATAGCTACTAACGGTGCCGCCGGGCAGTATTAAGGGCATTAAGAACGCACTTATAACTTTGCCGCGGAATAAGCAAAGGGCCTAAATTAATTAATAGGCCGCGTTATACGTATATCTAATAAGACTTTTAAGACCTTAATCTACAAAGCCTTAAAAATATTTATATCAACATACTTCTTCAATAAAAAAGTAATTATACTCTTATTAATAGCGTTTTTAGTATTAAATAAAAAATTCAAAGCTCCTTTTTTATTGCTATATATTTACCCCTATTTACGATCTACTAAGCTAGTAAAAGCCGCTTATATACTTATAATAAGTAGGAATACTAAGGAAAAGGTTAATCTTTACTATAAGCAGCCGTAAATAATTTTAAGCAGCGCACCGCTTAGAATTATTTATAGTAGCTTATGTTATTATTATAATAGCGCTTCTAAGGCTTTTTATAAGGCGGAAAAAAGTAATTATATAATAATCTTTTTGCTTTTTAGTATCTTTTATAGCTGCTTAAAAATTGAAAATAATACTAAAACTAACATAAGGTAGGCTATAGCTATATTAGCTTAAATAAAGTGCTTTATAGGTAGTAGCTTCATTAATAAAGATATTAAAAGAAAAAAGAAGGCTATTTATTAAACATAAAGAAGGCTTGTTCGGGGCATTTAATAAGAGAGCAACTTAAGTAAAAAATCAGCTCGTAGATAAAAAAGCAGAAATAAGTAACTAAGTAGTAAAGCTCTTATCTTATTCTTTTAATAGCTATTTAATAGCCTATATATAATAAAGAGAGATTTAGAATAAGCAAGGAAATTATAAATAGTTTAATAAATAAAAACGCATTATAAATAGTCCTTATTAAAAAGGAGGCTTATATAAGGTCTATATAAGGTCTATATTTAAAACAAAAAGTAAATAGCCTTTAGTTTATATATAGCTAAAGAATTAGGAGAAGACTTAAGAATGCCAAAATTAAAAAAAGCTTTAAAAAGGCTCTTACTACTACTAGTATTACTACTAGTACTGCTACTATTATTAATTGCAGCGTATTAACTACTATATTAAGAAGGAATAAATATTATATACCCCTTTAAGTCGAGCCTTAAAAAGGGGAAGACTTAACTAGCTTTTAATAGCTATTTTAATTTCAAGTCTAAAAAGAATTAAAGTTCTATAATAAGAATAAATTAAAGCTGCGTTCGAAATTTAAAGAAGTTATATTTTTATATTAATTTAGTAAGACCGTTTACAACTTATTAATTGAAAGAAATAAATTCGATAGTAAATATGTTTTAAAAAATTCCTAACTAAGCTTAGTAGTTATAGAGTTTAACGTGCTTTAAGGCCGTTTTAATCTAAAGGATTTTGGATATAACAAGGCGTATAGTTTTTTTATTATTAAAGAAAATCATCGGGATTTAAATATTTAGTTTTTAAGAAATACTAAAAAAAACTATAAAGTCGAGATAAGTTCTTTCTCTATCTTTAAAAGAGCTAAAAGCTCTGCTTTTATAAACAAAGTAGTAATATTATATTACTTTTTAGTAGACTAAGCAATAAGTCTATTAAGAAGACTTATAAGAAATCCTTAACTAGATCTTCTAGTGTTTAAGTCGTTTATAAAAGCTTTATTTATATAAAGAAGTATTTCCGGGTCTTTAGTATTAAAAGGTTTAATACTAAAATAGCATAAGAAATAAAAGTAAGAAGTAAAGGACTTTGCTAGCTATATATATATAAGAGAGTGATTTTACTACTTTAATAAATCAGCTATTTAATCCTTACCTAATTAGCTAAGCATAGGGGGATGTATAAATTATATAAAAACCCGCATAAGATAGCCTAGCTTCGGCTCGTTATTTTCTAGGTCCTTACGTCCTTATACAATATCTATAACGTTATATACGGAACTAAGGAGGTTAGGGTAGCTAGATAAAATAAGGATCCGCCTAGACTTAAACTAACCTTAACTAACTTTAAACACGAATTGCCGCATAAGGAAGGGACATCTAGCTACGGGGTAAAATGCTTTAAAATCAACATTCCTCGGGCTTTAAGACCGCCCGAAGGCCGGTCCGGATATGTTACTCCGTTCCCTTACATTTATCTATAAAAGGCGAATCTCCCGCTACTAAATAGCTAGAGATTCTATAAGCACTTACGCACTTAATTCTTTATTAATCAATTCTAGCTAAAATCCTGCCTTATATAACATCGACTCTTCTATTATATAACATTACGTAATCTCCTAATTTCCCCACAATTTCGCTGCTGCTCTAACCTTTAATAAGAAAAGACTTACTAACTACGATATAGCGCGAGTAAAAAGCCTACTTAGTATAAAGGGGCTATGCTTAAAGGGCTTAAAAAGAAGGGCTAGGAAAAGCTAATATTTAAACGTAGGTTAAATAAGCAATCCTCTCGCTATAAGTAAAGGCTATTAAAATAAGCTACTAAGTTTAAGTAAGCTAGTAGTAGATTTAATAGCTAATAAGCTAGTTTAAGGCCTTAATATAAAAGCTAAAAGAGATAATAAAGACGTATATATAAAAAGGGGCCGGCTTACTAATCGGTATTTTAATACTATATTACAATATAATAGCAGGGGCTATAATACTTATAATAAAGAAAGAAGTAACGAAGAAAAAAGACTAGTAAAAGCTACTCTTAGCGCTAAGGAAATTTAATAGCTAGCGTCGCTACTTTACGCCTTAAGTATAATATATATAAGAAAAGTATAAGATTAACTAAGACTTTTTTCTTAAGCTTAAAAGAGGTTTTTTACTTAATTTATAACTACTTAAATATAAGGCTATAATAGACTATAGCGACTTATTATAGCAACGGCGCGGATTTAGGTTATAATTAATAAGAATTCCTTAAGTACCTTGATTTAATTTACCTTAATATCAATATCTAATCGCGGGCAGCGGTAGCTATCCGTATAATTAAATAAAAAGAGAACTAAATATTCGCAACGTTCCTTCTTAAGTTTAAGTAAAGACTTTTTAAAGCGAGAGGGGGGTCGTGGCTATATAATATATAAATTATATTCTTAAAAAGCGCTTTAAGCCTTTGCCTTAAAGAAGCACTTATAATAGTTAACCTTTTAACCTTAAGCTTCTTAATATATACTAATTAAGTAGCGTAAATCGCGGTAAAGCTAAAAAGGGTTTAATAAACTAAGTAGCTATTTTAAGGCTAAAAGAAAGTAATAAGAGGGGCGACTTAAGACTAAAAAGACTTAAAGAGCGATACCTTAATAAGTAAAATTAACGCTATAACTTAGCTAAGAGGAGGATAAAGCCGGCTTAATATATAAAAGTGTTTTACCTATAAGGTAATAAGGTATATCGCTTACTTCTATAAAAAGAAGAAGGAAAGAACCTTATAAGTAGCTATAGCTATAGCTAAAAAGGTAATTAAAGTAGATTTTAATTTAAGAAAATAAGAACCTTAGTATAAAGTTAAGCGCTAAGGGAAAAGAAGAAATAGTAAATAGCTTAAAAGTTAATAAAGAAGCACTTTATACTAAACTTAGTACTGCTTAAAGTTAGTATTAATAAAAAGAAAGGGCTTAATATACTTATAGATATAAGCTATAACTACTATACCGTAATAAGTAAAGGGGTAGTAATAAGGCTATTAATACCCTTTACGGATAAGATAAGGAGGCTACTATAGCCCTTTTTAAAGGACGTACTAACGCTTTAAATAAAAAGGATCGTAGCGTTTAAAATAAAGATTAATAAGTACTTAAAATAAATATTCACCTATATAATACCGGAGTTAAGCTATAACGTATTTTTAAGGAGACCGTAGATAAAGAAAAATAAGGTAGTTTATAATACTAAGAGGGATTAAATCTAGTATAAAAAGGCGGGGATTTAAATCGGCCTTTAAGAATTAAAAAAAGCCGCGAAGATTGCGAATATTTAAAAAGTAAAGCTAGTAAGCGCTTTTATTTTTATAGCGGAGTGCTAATAAAAAAGGGCTTAAAAAGATAACTAAGGGCAATAATAAGCGCTTAATATAAAGGCAGTTATAATAAAGGATATAAAGAGGGCCTTTTAGCTAAAAACGCTAGTTAACTTAGCGGACTATATTTTAGCCTAAGTCCTATAAGCTTATTTAGACCTTTTTATACTTATAAAAGCGCTTAAGTAACCCCCGTTTTAACTAAGTATAGACTATAAAATCTATCTTACTTTAAATAAAGATAGTAAGGAGCCGCTATTATTATAAAGGCCCTTTTATAATATATTAAAAAAAGAACTCCTTATCCTCCGGAAGACTTTAAATAAGCTACTAAAAGCGAACCTTATCCGCTTAAGTAGTTCGTTAGCCGCGGCGCTAGTATTATTTATAAAGAAGGCTAATAGCCGCTTACGCTTTTACTATAATTACTAAGCCTTAAATATAATTATAAAAAAGGATTAGTATATACTATTATTAACTATAAAAACGCTAAGAATACTAATAAAGGTATATTAGTTTACGAAACTTAATATTGTTATAGCGTTTTATAAGATTAAAATCGCAAAGGGCTATAAGTTTAAGATAGCCTTTTAGATAAGGTTTAAACTATTTAAGTAGTAAGTATACTTATTTAGCCTTATAAAACGCTAGCTACCTTTTAACGCTATATTAACTAAGTACTAAAAAACTACTTTTATAAGTTTATTATAGTATATATAGATAACGTTTTAATTTACTTATTAAAGTCGCTCCGCGATTATAAAAATAAGGTAGCGAAGGTGCTTAAAAAGGTATAAGAGGTAGGCCTTATACTAAACTTATAAAAATACGACTTTATAATTAAAAAAGTAAAGTACTTAAGTTTTATTATATAAGCTAAGGTAAAGTCTAGTACAACTTAAAGAAGATTTAAGCTATTTAGATATAGTAAGCGCTAAGGAATATAAAGGGCGTTTAAAACTTCTTTAAGTTCGCGAATTATTATTATACCTTTATCCCGCTTTATACTAAGGCCTCGCGGTGCTTAAATAGCCTTTATAAAAAAAACGCGACGTTTTTATAAACTAATAAGCACTAAGCTATATTTAAGTTTATTTAAGAGGTATTTTATAGCGCGTTAATACTATAGCTATACGACCTTAAAAAGGAAACGTACTTAAAAGCGGACTACTTTAAATATATAATAAGCAGTATACTAATATAAGTAAGACCGGATAAGATATAATACTTTATAAGCTTCTTTTTAAAACGACTTAATATAGCAGAGTATAACTACCCGATTTATAATAAGGAGTTACTTATAATTATATAATACTTAGACTTTTAAAAGGTAAAGTTATATAATATACTAGCGTTTATAGTGCTAATAGATTATATAAATTTAAAGTACTTTTTAATAAAGAAAAGGTTAAATAAGAAATAAAGTAAATAAGCGATAAAGCTTACTTTATATAACTTTATATTAAAGTACCGCTTAAGGAGGTTAGTAGTAATACTTAACGCTTTATCGCGCTGCGATTAAAATAAGCTAAAAGGGGCATTTAATAAAAAGGAAATAAAACGCATAGTATAAATAATCCTAAATAGCGCGTAACTAATAAGATATTTAGTCCCCTTTAATAGTAAGTATATAAACCTCCTATAATAATTAGTATAAAAAGAGTATACTATTATAATAATATAAGTAAAGAAAGAGAATATAAGGTTAATCGCTTATATAAGTAAGGTAAATAATATTATACCTTAAGATAAAGGTAAGATAAATAAAGGCGGAGTTTAGCTAAAACTTAACTTAACCTTAAGCTAAGATATACTTAAGAAATAAGCATAACCGGCCTATATATTTAATAAGTAAGAAATATAAAAGCGCTAAATAATAATATTATAAAAGGATAAAGAGTCTTAAGTAGTATTTTAAGTAGTATAAAACGGCGATTAGTTACTTACCTTAAAATAGTAATTAAAGGTTTAAGTAAGTAAGTATATAATTAATATAAAAAGGCGCCTTTACTTTAAAAACTAGCTTTAAGTATTAAGTAAGGCTTAATACCTTAAGGAGAGGGAGGATAAAGAGCTAAACGAGCTTTAAGTATTAATCGCTTAGCGGATATATAACTTAATAGCGGTAAGATACTTAAGGTATAAAGGGACGCTTGCGATACTAGCTTAAGAGTTTTTTTAGCTAAGCTAGTTATTAATAGTACGCTAGCTTATTGCGAACTATAAGCCGTATAGTAAAGGATATATTTAAAAGCAACTTTAAAAAGGGCTCCTTCGATTATTACCGCCTTTTATATAGCTATTTATATACTTAATAATAAACTTTATAGTTAACTTACTGCTAATAAGGACTAAAAGCTCTTAAAACCTTTAGGTAATAACGGATAGGCTAATAAAAGCGATAACTTTAAAAGTAATACCGATAATAAAAGTAGCGGTATATACTATTAAGTTTTTATAATCTTACTTTCGCTTTTACGGAATATTAAAGTCTATTATCTTAAATCGAGGTATAAACTAAATAAAGCAATTTTAAAAGGAATTTTACTAATAAACTAAGGTTTAAAGGAAACTAAGTTTAGCTTACTACTTATAAACTAATAAGGCGATAAAGCGTATAAACTAAAAGATATAGGTATACCTCTATATATATATTTATTATAAGTAAGACGATTAAGGGGTATAGCTACCTTATACTTAAGCGGCGCTTAATAATTAAGTAGTATCAATAATAAGTATAAGCCTTTTCTTTACTATATATAAGTATAATATTAAGCCGATTTAAATTATATAAGAAGAGGGACCGCTTATACTAAATATAAAGGGCGTATAAAGCCTTATATAAAGAATAAAAAAGGTTGCTAACTTCCTTTAAATAGCGATCGCCGCGTTATAAATAAGATAAAAGGAGATAGCGAACTAATTACGTACGCTAGTAAAAAGACTTTAAGTAAGCAATAAAGTATAGCTAAATATAAGGAAGTATACTATAAATAAGCCTTATTAAAAACTTAACTAGCTATACTAAAAGTATACTATAATAAAGGTAGTTAGCCTATATATAGTAAAACTTAATATACTAAGGAGGGTATATAAAAGACTATATATAAAGTTCCTTCGCCGTATAGCGGATAACCCCTTACTTAGCTAAGTAGTTAATAATTATTAGCTACTACTAGTAATTAAAAAAGACGATAAACTAAAGTATATTATAAAGAACATTAAGTAAGCTTAGTAAAAACGGATTAAAAGGGGGAGATAGCGCTAAGTCTTAGTAAAGTAGTATATATACGCTAATTTAATATAGTAGCTAATTAGCGACTTTTAAGATATAATTGCTTTAAAGAAATTCGAGGGGCGATATAACAACGTAATAAAGAATAATAAAGGTAAGGCGGAAGAACGATAATAAGCTAAGCTAGGGAGTAGGAGATAAGATAAGGGAAATAGTAAAGAAAAGGAAGAAAACTAAGAAAAATAAAAAGGAGTTTCGGACTACGCTTAGTAAATATTAAGACAATTTTAAATAATAAGTATTACTATTTACACTTATATATATCTCTATTTACACTTACGCCTTATTTTAAAGATACGTACTAACGCTAGCCCGCCCCGCCTATTTATACCGCCCGCGTATAGCAAGTACCTATACCTTTTAAATGCCCGCGCCTATATACATAGCCTATATACGCAGCCTATACGCAGCGCTCTTAGCTATAGCTTAATTCGCTTAAAAAACGTATCTTTAAAGCTCTTATAAGATACGCGCATAACGCGGTCCGTTAATTAATCCGGGCCCTGCCGGTGCCGCGGGCGAAGTTATAAGCGCGCGCGCCCTTAATGCCCTCAACGCCGCCTAATGCCCTTAACGCCGCCTAATGCCTTTAACGCCGCCCGGCGGCACCGTTAGTAGCTATATCCCTACCGGTGCTACTAGGCGGCGATATAAGTACGCCTTTAATGCCCTTATCGCCGCTTAATGCCCTTAACGCCGCTTAATGCCTTTAACGCCGCCCGGCGGTACCGTTAGTAGCTATATCCTTACCGGTGCTACTAAGCGGCGATATAAGTACGCCTTTAATACCCTTATCGCCGCTTAATGCCCTTAACGCCGCTTAATGCCTTTAACGCCGCCCGGCGGCACCGTTAGTAGCTATATCCTTACCGGTGCTACTAGGCGGCGATATGGCTATATCACTACCGGTGCCACCGGTAAAGCTATAAGCGCCCTTATTGCCCTTACCGCGTCCTCCTCTTAATCCCCTTCCCCTTATATTGCCTTAAGCCGACGATCTCTCTTATAACGCTACGAGAGACCTTAGGCTATAGCTAAGTTTATCGATCTTATTATAAGAGAGGTGTCTTCGCACGCTTACGTTAAGCCGCCTCGAGCTAGCTTAACTCGAATTAAGCAGCCTTCGCGGCGGCGTAGCTAGCTATAATGCCTTTATAGATATAGGCGGCGTAGCTAGCTACGATGCCCTTATTAATACGTCTTAGTGTTTAAGGGAGTTAAGTATAGGTAGCTTAGTATTACGAGGCCGGCCGCGTATAACTATAACGATATTAAGATCGCGGATTCGGAGCAATAGCTCCTTAAGGTCCTAAGAGTTATTATTAGTAGTGAAATATATAGAAAAGGGGGGGGGGGGGTTTACTAACGGCTTCTTAAGCTACTATCGTATAAGAACATTACGCTTTTTAAGCGTTAGCCCGGCTAAAAGGCGTTAAAAGATAATATGTGTATAAGGCAAGCTAAGCTATAATATAAAGCGCCTACTATAAGGCCGTAGTAGCTAAGGCTCTTAGGTTAATAAAGGCATCGCGGTAACGGTAAGTCGATGCTACGTAGTAAGGAGATTAATAGCTTAATAGGTAACCTTTATATTAAGGTCCTTAAGCTAAGATAACTGCTTAAAGAACCGCCGCCTTTATCGAATCTCTTGCTAAGTAGCTGTTTATATATAGGATATCTCTTTATTCTTAATTATTTAAATAAGGGCATCGTAAAGATATAAGAGGTTAGAGGTGTCTATAAGTAAATAAGACTTTACGTCTTTATAGGCGGTCTTAACCGGGCTATTAACCCGCTGCCCGAAGTTACGATAGCGGCTAATAAAGCAGCCCGCCTACTGCTCCCGCTACGGTATATATTCGTCGGAGATATAGGTTATAATATAGCCTTAGTATTAACTAAATTGCTAATCGAGCTGCTGCTACGCCTTATAAAAATCCGCTTCCGTCTTTAAGTAAATAACGCGCTTTTAAGCTAGTAGTATTTCTTCGCGGCTAAATTTAACTTCCTTATCGTCTAAACTAAACGTAGCGGCGGCGGCGGCGGCGGCTCCTTATTCGGTAGCTTTACGAGTAAGGATAGCTTTAACCTTAAGAAGGACTTCTTTATTAGTATTGTTTTTAAGACTATTAGGATTTGCTAGGTCTTTTTAGCGTAACTAAATTCGGGCCTAAATATTGCTATTAATATAATATATATAGAGTTATTATTATATAAAAGGGAAAACATAAAGAAAGGCGTTTTTAAAGGCGGCTTCCTTATTTATAATAACTATAAAGGGCTTTACTGCCCTTACTTATATACGAAGGGCGTTAAGGGACTTATATAGCTACTAATATCCCTTTTTTTTCTCTATATTAATAAGGCTAAAGGCGAAGTTAGCTAAAGACCTTTAGTTAGTGACTTTAATAACTTAAAAAAGGAAGAGCTTAAAGCGGTTAGTCTTATATATGTTATCGAGGCTTAGAACCTTAAGGAAGCGTTTCTATATCTTTTAGCACTATAGGTAAGTCTATAACACGCCTTAAATCTTATTTTTATCGTATAGGTCGAATTTAATATAATAAAGAAGGTCGCCTGCTTAAAGATACCCGAGAAAGGCTTATATTGCTATCTTACCTCTAAGAGCTTTAAAACGAAGCTTTTAGCGATCGTTATAGACATTACGAAGCCGGAAGAAAGCTACGGAAGGCTTAGTATTACGAAAGATGCTTAATACCTCTCGTGCCGGCAGAGCTTTATATTTCGAGAGGTTCCGCTTAAGGTCTTACTATATAGTAGTTCGCCGGCGATAAATATTATATGCTAAGGGATTAAGTAAAGGCCCGTGGTTATAGTAATCCTCTATAATACGAAAATCCTACTTCCACGCCTTAGTGGCCTTATCGGCGGCGGCGGCGGAGCGTAAGGCTATTATAAGAAGGCGGAAAGGGCAGTTAAGCTTTTAGGTAGAAGGCTTACGAAGCCTAGTGCTTATTAAAGCTCGTTGTGGCCTACGATCGTAGATAAATACAACTCGGGTTATAAGGGCGATTCCGTTAATATCCCGCTTTTAGGAACTTAACCGCTTAATAATAGCCGCTCTATTCTTATAAAGGAAGCCCTATATAAAGCTATATGCCTTATCGTAGGTTTTAAAGCCTAGAGAAGGCGGAAGGGGCGGGATCGTGGCTTAAGGGGCTTAAGGGCCTTCGGGGGCTTTATTTAAGTCGCCTTAAGGCGGCGCGGGGGCATCGAGAAGAGGGTCTATCGCGGCGCTAAAGAGCTTTAAAGGCAGTGCGGGCGAGGGTCTTATATGTGTATGTGTGGGCGTGTGCGTGTATATAGGCGAGGGTCTTATATATATATATAGGCGTGTGTGTGTATGTGTGTGTATAGGCGAGGGTCTTTAGTAAGAGCTTTAAAGGTATAATATATATATATAGGCGGGCGAGGGCGGGCGAGGGCGAGGGCGTGTATAGGCTGCGTGTGTGGGCGCGGGTATTTAGAAGGTACGGGTACTTACTATGCGTAGGCGGTATAAATAGGCGGGGCGGGCTAGCGTTAGTACGTATCTTTAAAATAGGGCGTGAGTGTAAATAGAGATATATGTAAGTGTAAATAGTAATGCTCTAAATAATAAGCATAAAGAGAATATACTATAAACGCGCACTAAGTATAAATAACGATAAAGTAAATAAAAAATATAATAAGATATAATAAGAAATAAAGCGGATATAGATAAAATATATAGGAAACTATAACTTAATTAAAGCAAGCTACTTACTACTTACTAATACTAATAAATTAACCTTAAACGTTAAAGTATATTTAAGCTTAGCACGCTATAATAGTAGTATAAGCTAACTTTATATACTATAGTAATTATTAGTAATATCCTTTTAACTAGCGTCTATTAAAGATTAAAAAACGTATATATATATTAGTATAATAGTCCTTAAACGTCTTTTAAGACGTATAGTCTTAAAGCGCGTTTATAGCAGCGACTATATTGCTAGTATACTAATATTATATTAGCGTCGTATTATATATAGTTTAAGAATAAGAATATATAGGTAAAGAGCGTAATCCGGCGCGGGCGTAGGCAAAATAATTATAAGTATAAAGCGAGGCTTAATTTTAATAAGCCTTATACTAAGTATCCGTATTAAAAGACGCTATACGTTTAATATATATAAAGTAAGGGGGGCGCTATATAATAGTACTATATATCGCGCTTTAATTACTAACTTTAATTACTAAGCGATAGCGGCGGGCGCGAAGACTAATATAAAGGTAGTAGTATATAATCGCTAAGCGTGCTAAAAGGCGCTAGATAAGAAGACGCTTATAATATAGCGGGAGATAAAGCGCGGGGGGTTATAGTAAATATATTAAGGCGCGGCATAGTAAAGCTATTATAAAAAGGGGCGTATATATAAGAAGATTAGTAATTAAAAAAGGAAAAGAGAGAAAAAAGGGGAAAAAAAAGAGGAAGGGTATTTATACTTAAGGACTATAAGCGGCGGGAAGGTAAGATATACTTTAAGCACTAATATTAGCAATAAGCGGAGGAGATATATTATACTACCTTAGCGCTACTAAGAATAACGTAGCGGTATAGATAAGTAAGCGTATAATATATTTAACGCCTTAATATAACGTTATTTAAAGGGATATATTAATATATAATTATAAGTATAATAAGAACAACTATATTAATTAACGTTAAGCGCGGAGCGGGGGGCAAGGTAGCGACATTATATACCTTAGTACGTAATAGCTTAAAAGGGGGATAGTATTATAAGCTATATTATAAAAAGAGCTATAGTTATACTATAGTAAATAACCTAAAGTTAAGCTAATATATAGCTAAAGTCGTATAAGACTTTACTTAAACTTAGCTTAAGTTTAACCTAAACTTAACTTATATATAAGCTACTTAAATATTATAGGCTATACTATAAAAAGAGCTATAGTTATATTATAGCGAACGACTTAAAGTCGGGCTAACGTATAGCCGAAGTCGTATAAGACTTTACTTAAACTTAGCTTAAGTTTAACTTAAACTTAACCTAAGTATAGGCTACTTAAGCGACCTTTATAAAGTACGAAGCTATATAGCCTAAATAGAAATTTCCCCTTTCCCTCTTTAGCTTTAAATAAATAATTATTTAGCTATATACTATTAAACTAAGTATATATAGGCCCTTAATATATCTAAAGCTCCTTTTAAATAAGGTTATACGACTTAAAAAGAGACTTACTAACTATAATATAGCGTAAGTAAGAAGCCTACTTAGCGTAAGGGGGCTATGCTTATAAGGCTTAAGAAAGAAGGCTAAGAGAGGCCGATATCTAAATAAAGGTCGAATAAGCAATCCTCTCGCTATAAGTAAGGGCCGTTAAAATAAGTTACTAAGTTTAAGCAAGCTAGTAGCAGATTTAATAGCTAATAAGCTAGTTTAAGGCCTTAATATAAAAGCTAAAAGAGACGGTAAGGATATATATATAAGGAGGGGCCGGCCTACTAATTAGTAGTTTAATACTACCTTATAATATAATAGCGGGGGCCGTAATACCCGCAATAAAAAAAAAAGTAACGAAGAAGAAAGACTAGTAAAAGCTACTCTTAGCGCTAAGGAAATTCGATAGCTAGCGGCGCTACTTTACGCCTTAAGCACGATATATATAAGAAAAGTATAAGATCGACTAAAACTTCTTTTTAAGCTTAAGGGAGGTTTTTTACTTAATCTATAACTACTTAGATATAGGGCTATAGCAGACTATAGCGACTTACTATAGTACTAGCGCGGATTAAGGTTACGATTAGTAGGAATTCCTTAAGTACCTCGATTCGATCTACCTTAATATCGATATTTAATCGCGGGCGGCGGCGGCTATCCGCATAATTAAATAAGGAGAAAACTAAACGTTCGCGGCGTTCCTCCTTAAGTTTAAGCAGAGGCTTTTTAAGGCGGGAGGGGGGTTATAGCTATGCAATATATAAATCGTATTCTTAAAAGGCGCCTTAAGCCTTCGCCTTAAGGAGGCACTTATAACGGTCGACCTCTTAACCTTAAGCTTCTTAGCGTATACTAATTAAGTAGCGTAAATCGCGGTAAAGCTAAAAAGGGTCTAGTAAACTAAGTAGCTATTTTAAAGCTAAAAGAAAGTAATAAAGGGGGTAACTTAAGACCGAAAAGACTTAAAGGGTAATACCTTAATAAGTAAAATTAACGCTATAACTTAGCCGGGAGGAGGATAAAACCGGCTTAATATATAAAGGTATTTCGCTTATAAGGCAACGGGGTATATCGCCCGCTTTTATAAAAAGAAAAAAGAAAGAACCTTATAAGTAGCTATAGCTATAACCGGGGAGGTAACTAAAGTAAATTCCGATTTAAGAAAAGAGGAACCTTAGTATAAAGTTAAGCGCTAAGGGAAAAGGAGAAATAGTAAACGGCTTAAAGGTTAATAAAAAAACACTTTACGCTAGACTTAGTACTGCTTAAGGTTAGTATTAATAAGAAAAAAGGGCTTAACGCACTTATAAATATAAGCTATAATTGCTATACTATAGTAAGTAAGAGGGTAGCGATAAGGCTATAAATACCCTTTATAGATAGGATAAGGAGGCTACTACGGCCTTTTTTAAAAGACGTACTAACGCTTTAAATAAAAAAGATCGTAGCGTTTAAGATAAAGATTAATAAGCACTTAAAATAGATATTCGCTTATATAGTACTAAAGTTAAGCTATAACGTATTCTTAAGGAGACTGTAGATAAAGAAGAATAAGGTAGTTTATAATGCTAATAGGGATCGGATCCGGTATAAAAAGGCAGGGATTTAAATCGGCCTTTAAGGATTAAAGGAAGCTACGAAGATCGCGAATATTTAAGAAGCGAAGCTAGTAAGCGCCTCTATCTTCGCGGCGAAGTGCTAATAAAAAAGGGCTTAAAAGGATAACTAAAGGCGATAATAAGCGCTTAACGTAAAGGCGGTTATAATAAAAAACGTAAAGAGGGCCTTTTAGCTAAAAACGCTAGTTAACTTAGCGGACTATATCTTAGCTTAAGTACTATAAGCTTATTTAGACCTTTTCGCACTTATAAAGGCACTTAAGTAACCCTTATTTTAACTAAGCGTAGACTATAAAATCTATTTTACCTTAAATAAGAATAGTAAGGAGCCGCTATTACTATAAAGGCTTATTTATAATATATTAAAGGAAGAACTCTTTATTTTCCGGAAGACCTTAAATAAGCTACTAAAGGCAAACCTTATCCGCTTAAGCAGTTTATTAGCCGCGGCGCTAGTATTATTTATAAAGAAGGCTAATAGCTAACTATGCTTTTACTACGACTACTAAGCCTAAAATATAATTATAAAGAGGGACTAGTATATACTACTATTAATTATAAAAACGCTAAGGATATTAGCGAAGGCATGTTAGTTTACGAAACTTAATATTATTATAGCGTTTTATAAGATTAAAATCATAAAGGGCTACGAGTTTAAGACAGCTTTTTAAATAAGTTTAAACTATTTAAATAGTAAGTATACTTATTTAGCCTTATAAAAACGCCGGCTACCTTTTAGCGCTATATTAACTAAGTGCTAAAGAACTACTTTTATAAGTTCGTTATAGCGTATATAAATAACGTTTTAATTTACTTATTAAGGTCGCTCCGCGATTACTAAGATAAAGTAGCGAAGGTGCTTAAAAAGTTATAAGAGGTAAGCCTTATACTAAACCTATAAAAATATAACTTTATAATAAAAAAAGTAAAGTACTTAGGTTTTATTATATAAGCCGGGGGTAAGGTTTAGTATAACTTAAAGAAGATTTAAGCTATTTAAACATAGTAAGCGCTAAGAAATATAAAAGGCGTTTAAAACTTCCTTAGGTTTATAAATTACTACTATACTTTTATCCCGCTTTATACTAAGGCCTCGCGGTGCTTAAATAGCCTTTATAAAAAGAACGTAACGTTCTTATAAACTAATAAGCACTAAGCCGCGTTTAAGTTTATTTAAAAGGTATTTTATAACGCGCTAGTACTATAGCTATATAACCTTAAGAAGGAAACGTACTTAAAGGCGGATTGCTTTAAATACGCAATAAGCGGCGTGCTAATATAAAGAAGACTAAATAAGATATAATACTTAGTAGGTTTTTTCTTAAAACGACTTAATATAGCGGAGTATAATTACTTAATCTATAATAAGAAGTTACTTATAATTATATAATACTTAGACTTTTAAAGGGCAAAGTTATATAATATATTAGCATTTATAGTACTAACGGATTATAAAAATCTAAAGTACTTTATAATAAAGAGGAAGTTAAATAAGAGGTAAAGTAAATAAGTAATAAAGCTCGCCTTATATAACTTTATATTAAAGTACCGCTTAAAGAGGCTAGCGGTAGTACTTAATGCTTTATCGCGCCGCGATTAAGATAAGCTAGAAGGGGCATTTAATAAAAAGGAAATAAGACGCGTAGTATAGATAATCCCGGATAGCGCGCGATTAATAAAATATTAAGTCCCCCTTAGTAGCGAGTATATAAACCTCCTGCGATAATTAGTATAAAAGGAGTATACTATCGCGATAATATAAGAAGGGGAAGAGAACGCGGGGTTAATCGCTTATATAAGTAAGGCGGATAACCCCGCACCTTAAAACGAAGGCGGGGCGAATAAAGGCGGAGTTTAGCTAAAACTTAACTTAAACTTAAGCTAAGATACGCTTAAGGAATAAGTATAACTAGCCCGCGTATTTAATAAGTAAGAGATATAAAAGCGGTAAATAGCGATATTATAAAAGGATAAGAAGTACTAAGTAGTGTTTTAAGTAGTGCGGAATAGCGACTAATTACTTACTTTAAAATAGTAATTAAAAGTTTAAGTAAGTAAGTATATAATTAATATAAAGGGGCGCCTTTGCTTTAAAGACTAACTTTAAGTACTAAGTAAGGCTTAATACCTTAAGGAGGGGGAGGATAAAGAGCTAAATAAGCTTTAAGTATTAATCGCTTAGTAGATATATAACTTAATAGTAGTAAGATACTTAAGGTATAAGGGGATGCTTATAATATTAGCTTAAGAGTTCTTTTAGCTAGGCTAGTTATTAATAGTATGCCGGCTTATTACGAACTACGGGCTATGCGGTAAGAGGTATATTTAAAGGTAACTTTAAAAAAGGCTTCTTTAACTATTACCGCCTTTTATATAGCTATTTATATACTTTATAATAGACTTTATAGTCGACTTACCGCTAATAAGGACTAAGGGCTCTTAGAACCTTTAAGTAATAACGGACTAGCTAATAAAAGCAATAATTTTAAAAGCAATACTAATAATAAAAGTAGTAATATACGCTACTAAGTTCTTATAATCTTACTTCCGCTTTTATAAAATACTAAAATCTATTATCTTAGATTAAAAGACGAACTAAATAAGGCAATTTTAAAAGGAATTTTATTAATAAACCGGGGTTTAAAAGAAACTAAGTTTAGCTTACTACCCGCAAACCGATAAAGCGATAAAGCGCGCGAACTAAGAAGTATAGGTATACCTCCGCGTATATATTTACTATAAGTAGGACAATTAAGGGGTATAGCTACCCTATGCTTAAGCGGCGCTTAATAATTAGGTAGTGTTAATAATAAGTATAAGCCCTTTCTTTACTATATATAAGTACGATATTAAGCCGATTTAGATTATATAAGAGGAGGTACTGCTTATATTAAACGCGGAGAGTATATAAAGCTTTATATAAAGGATAACGGAAGTCGCTAACTTCTTTTAAATAGCAATCGCTATATTATAAGTAAGGTAAAAGGAGATAGTAAACTAGTTTTATATACCGGCAAAAAGACTTTAAGTAAGCGATAAAGTATAGCTAAATATAAAGAAGTATATTATAAATAAGCCTTACTAAAAGCTTAATTAACTATACTAAAAGTATATTATAATAAAGGTAGTTAGCTTATATATAGTAAAACTTAATATACTAAAGAGGGTATATAAAAGACTATATATAAAGTTCCTCCGCTATATAGCGGATAACCTTTTACTTAACTAAGTAGTTAATAACTATTAGCTACCGCTAGTAATTAAGGAAGATAACGAACTAAGGTATATCGTAAAGAAGATTAAGTAAGCTTAGTAAAAATAGATTAAAAAAAGGAGATAGCGCTAAGTCTTAGTAAAGTAGTATAAGTACGCTAACTTAATATAATAGCTAATTAGCGACTTTTAAGATATAATTACTTTAAAGGAATTTAAAGGACGATATAGCAATATAATAAAGAACGATAAGAGTAAGGTAAAAGGACAATAGTAAGCTAAGCTAAGGAGTAAAGGATAGGATAAAAGAAGTAGCGGAGAAAAGGAAGAAAACTAAGAAAAATAAGAGGAAGTTTTAAGCTATACTTAGTAAACATTAAAACGATTTTAAACGATAAGTATAAAGAGGATACGCTATAAACGCGCACTAAGTATAAATAACGATAAGATAAATAAAGGATACGATAAGATATAATAAGATATAAAGTAGATATAGATAAGATATATAAAAAACCGCGACTTAATTAAAGTAAACTACTTACTACCCGCTAATATTAATAGATTAACCTTAAACGTTAGGGTATATTTAGGCCTAGCGCGCTATAATAATAATATAAGCTAACTTTATATATTATAGTAATTATTAGTAATATCCTTTTAGCTAGCGTTTATTAAAGATCGGAGAACGTATATATAGGTTAGTGCGGTAATCTTTAAACGTCCTTTAAAATATATAATCTTAAAGCGCGTTTACGGCGGCGACTATATCGCTAGTATACTAATATTATATTAGTATTATGTTATATATAGTTTAAGAATAAGAATATATAGGCAAATAGCGTAATCCGGCGCGGGCGTAAGCAAAATAATTATAAGCGCGGGGCGAGGTTTAATTTTAATAAGCCTTATACTAAGTATCTGCGTTAAGAGATACTATACGTCTGATATATATAAGGTAAGAGGGGCGCTATATAGTAGTGCTACGTATTGCGCTTTACTTATTAAGTAACGATAGCGGGCGCGAAGACTAATATAAAGGCAGTAGTATATAGTCGCCGGGCGTGTTAAGAGGTGCTAAATAGGTAGACGCTTATAATATAGTAGGAAATAGGGCTTAAGGGGTTATAATAGATATCTTAAGGCGCGGCGCGGCGAAGCTATTATAAGAAGGGGCGCGCGCGTAGATAAATTAGTAATTAAAGAAGGAAAGGAAAGAAAAAAAGGAGAAGGAGAGAGGAAAGGTATTTATACTTAAGGACTATAAGCAGCGGGCAGGAAAAACGTGCCTTAAGTATTAATATTAGCGGTAAGCGGAGGAGATATATTATACCGCCTTAGCGCTATTAAGGATAATATAGCAGCGCGGATAGGCGAGCGTATAATATATTTAACGCCTTAATACAACGTTATTTAAGGGAGGCGTCGGCGTATAATTATAAGTATAATAAGGACGACTATACCGATTAACGCTAAGTGCGGAGCGGGGGGAGTAAGGCGTAGATATTATATACCCCGGTGCGCGATAGCTTAAAAAGGGGATAGTATTATAAGCTATACTATAAGAAGAGCTATAGTTATATTATAGTAAATAACTTAAAGTCGGGCTAATATATAGCTAAAGTTATATAAGACTTTACTTAAACTTAGCCGGAGTTCGACTTAAACTTAACTTAAGTACGGGCTACTTAAGCGACCTTTATAAAGTATAAAGCTACGTAGCTTAAATAGAGATTTCCCCTTTCCCTCTTTAGCTTTAAATAAATAATTATTTAGCTACGTGCTATTAAACTAAGTATACGTAGGCTTTTAATATTAAGTAACCTTTATAAAGTATAAAGCTATATAGCTTAAATAAAGATTTCCCCCCTCCTTTTTTAGTTTTAAAAAAACAATTATTTAGCTATATACTACTAAACTAAGTATACGTAGGCCTTTAATAAATACTCTCGCTAAGCGTATAACGTTTTATTTTATACGCGTCCCGGAATTTAGTATGCTATAAGGCCCTTAATATAAAAGGCTTATTTTTATTAATTAAAAGTCTTAAAAATGCCTTAATTAGCGTAGCTATAGTAAATAAGGCTAAATAGTAATACTAAAATAAGAAACTACTAAGTATCTTTTAAGGTAGATTTTTAATTAAGGCTTTTAAGCGAAACTTTATTAGTAGTATATAGTAAAAATATCTACTAAGCTTATTATCCTAAGAAAAAAGTAACTTTATTATAAGCTTAATTAAAAAGGTATTTAGCAGGCGGGGAGCTAAATCGTTTTTAAGTTAGCTTATTCTTACTTTTTTTATTTAAAGGATAATTAATCTGTTTAAGTAATACTAAATTTAGTTTACTTAATTATATAGGTTTTATTATTTTATAGTTTATCCTTTATTAGTATTTTAAAAGCGGATTACCTTTTAAAAGGTAATAGTCTTAACTTAGCTAAGCGGGACTTATTTTACGTCCCGTTTAGCTTTATAAGCTATTATAGTATAGTACCTTAAAAAAGGGTAAAGGAGATTATTAAACCGGTATACTTAGTAAGCTATAGCCTCTTCCGCTTTTATAGCTTACTTATCTTAAAGTTTTATTATAAGCGCGTTAAGAAAAAGGTACTTACTATTAAGGTTAAACTTAAAGGCTAATAAGAGCTTCTTATTAAAGAAAATATCGTTTAGTATTTAACTTCTTATAAAATAAGTACTTAATCGTATAATATAGTCGCTTTTAGCTTAGCGGATATTTAAAGGATTTCCGTTTAAATAAGTAAGAATTGCTATTATTTACTATGCTTTATAGTATAAAGATAAGGGGATAAGGCGCGGACTAATTACCGCCGGTTAAGGCCGGTACTACGGACTAATTACTACTAATTAAGGCTAGTATTATAGACTAATTACCGCTAGTTAAGCTAGTATAATAAGCTAATTACTATATATAAACGTATATAAAGGTTTAAAAATAGTAAAAAGCTTATTTATTCTTTAAGGTATAGCTAGCTACTTTATACTTAGTTTTTTAAGCTAATTTTAAGGATCTTTAATTATATTATCCTTTTATTTATTATTAATATATAAATAAACTATAAATATCTTTATAAAATCGCTTAATAAACTAAGTATAAGCCTAGTTAAAAACACTATAAACTATAGTTAAGGAAATCCTTTAAATATCCTTAAATATCCCTTAAAAATCGCAGTAAAGTTTATCTTTTATCTTTTATAGTGCTTTTATAGTTAAAAATAGGTTAAATTATAATTAAGATATCCTATAGAAATCCTTAAATATCCTTTAAAGATACTAGCGGAATCCGCTTAGTAGTTTTTATAGTATTATTTATAGTTAAAAACGTTATAAACTATAGTTAAGTAAGCACTTAAGCCTTTATAGTTATATCTTAAAAGCCTTAGTAAGGTCTAACTAGTAATATTTATTATATCTTTTTAAGCGAGCCTTTATAGTACGTGCTTTAAGCGTTCTTATCGCGGGGTTCTATAAAGCTCCTTAAGAGTAAAGTAAGGAGTTTAAGCATAGTTATTTAGATTTTATAATATTAAAAAAGTTTGTTAATATAAAAGAGTTTATAAAGAAGCTATATTAGTATTAAGATTAGCTTATTATAGTAAAAAAGAGTTTATTAAAACGAGTTTTTATAATTATAGCTCTTAAAGGTATTTAAAAATAATATCTTAATTAGTATAATAACTAAACTTATAACTAATAATAAGGGAATATTATTATAAAGAACGAGCTATATAAATAGCTTATAAGAGTTATAAAAGCCGAAAAATCTAAGGCTTTAGCTAATATTACTTTTAGTAAGACTAAAGGTTTTAGTAATAATAGTAAAAGCGGTATTAAAAGCTTAAAGAAGGAGATAAATATTAGCTTTAATAAGCTAAGTAAGAAATATAATACCTTTAAAGAGACCGTTATCTTAAAGTACGGCTACTATATTAAGCTAAGGAAAGTTATATATAAAGAGCCGGATTACTAAACTAAGTACTTTAATAAGGCCTTTAAATTTTAAAAGGCCTTTTAAGTAGCTAAAGCCGTGATTAATAATAAAGGAAATAAAATAGGTAACATAGCTATTATAATAGCTAGCAGCGAATTTAACGGCTGCCTTTTAAGTAGCGTAGTTATAAATAAATATAAGCTTATTTAAAATAAAGCTATTATAAACTTTAAATACATAACTTACGACTTTAATAACTTAAAATAGTTTATTAATATAAAAGCTATTAACCTTTTTTCGATAATATTATTAAATAGTAGCCCGCTATAAGTAAAAGCTATAAGCACTATTAAAGTTATTATTAATAACGTTATACTAAAGTTATTAAACGTTAATTATACGCTAGTATTACTTACTAACCTTATTAATAACTAGTGCTTTAAGGAAAAAGGTATTAAGCTAAATAATATTAAAGAACGACTATTTTATATACCTTTTAGAACTAAGGTTTATAATATCGCTTAAAAGATACGTATTATAACGATCTTAAATATAAAGCTAAGGGGTATATATATAACTTTAAGCTTTATAGCCTTATTATATACTTAGTAATATATAGATTATAAGACAATATACTGCCGCCTTAGTTTTACTAGCTTAAAAAAAGTCCTTAAAGTATATAATAAGGCTAGCTTTAAGATTAATAAGAAAGAGGCTAAGAGATTTATTATAAGGTATACTACTTAAAAAAAGCGGACGCGATAATTAATCGTAGCTTAAGCGTAGTAGCTTAAGCATTTCTTATATATATATATATTAAGACTTCTTTTAATATAAGCCTATAAGCTATAAAGGTATTAACTATTATCTTTATAGTATTAATATCTTTACTCGATTTTACTAAGTACTATTTTCGCTTATATAAGATTAAGTCTTCGATATAATAAAGGCTTAGAAAATATAAGCTAGGAATAGCGCTACCGGCGCCCTTATTTAAGTACTATCCTTTAATAATATAACGGAATTTTATATTAAGAAGATAAAGGCTTAATTAAGGGAAGACTACTTTATGCTATGCTATAGCGCACCTTATATATCTTAGTAAAACGGTAGGGTAAAGAGAGCTAGCCGCACGCTTATAAAGTCTATAAAGGTAATATATATTAAAATAAGGCTACCGGAATTCCTTTAGCCTTAGTATATAAAGATAGCTTTATATATATCGAACCTTTTACTTATACGCGGCACGGCTTTAAGGGAGGCGCCGCTAAAAGCCTTACTTAAGAAGATTAAGGTCCTTTATATATACTTTATTAAATATATTTAGACTTAAGGTTATATTATATATATAACTAAGCCGTAAAAGATATTAGCTAAGATAGCTAAAATAGACCTTAAAGTATAAAAAGAAAGACTTATAAGTCTTAAGGGGCTTTATAGCTATATTTATAAAGTATAGCTTCTTAACTAAAAGAAAATTATAATTACTAAAGATATACGCTTTTATAAAGCTATTAAGAAAACCCCGCTTTTAAAAGAAAAAAACTATAATATTATAGTCTTTAATAAGAATAAAGATAACGCCGACTTTATAAAAGATATAATACTATATTGCTTAAGTTATTATAAACCTTATAACTATAATAAGAACGATAAATTTAAATAGGGTAAGCTAAATAGCCCTTAAGATAAAGGTAATAAGTTAAAGTAATAGTAAGCTTTAAAGTTACTATTACCCTTAAGTAGTAATAAGCTTTATAGCTAGTACTATTAACTTTTTATTAAATACCCTCCCTGCTAGCGATAATAATAAAGCTAAGTAATAATAATATAAATATCTTAATATTAAATACCTTAGTTTAAGAACTAAAGGTATACTTAAGAGCAAGGGTTTAAAGTAGTTTAAAGACGGCCTTTATAAGGATAAGTTACTTAAGGACTTTCCCGGAGACCTTATAGCTAAAAACAGGCTTAATTCCTTATATACTAAACCTTAGTAATAAGAGACTTATAATTCCCCCGCTTAAAGCACTATAAGCTAATAAGGTATACTAACTTAATAATAAGCTAACCCGCTAATAAACTAATTAAGTAATAGCTATTAAAGGAGGGCCTTTAAGGACTATATTTAAGGCTTTAATAAAGGAGCTTACTATAATAAACTAATACTAAGACTTATTTAAACTAAGTATATTAATAGTCTTTAAAGTAATTTACTAAGAAAATAACTAATTTTATAACTTACGTAACTAGCTAGTCCTCTTTATATTTAATATAATAATCGCCGCTATAAAAAGATTACTAATAACTTAAAAATAAGCCCTTAAAAAAGATAATGATAAGACCCGCTAATTACTTATAATAAGGTAAGAAATTAATAAATTAAAGTAAAAAAATACTAAAAACTTTATTTATAAACTACTAAAAGCTTAAGTCTTTAACGGGAAATAAGTTTATCTTAAAAAGCTAGTTTAAAGTAAAAAACCCTTAATAAAAGCTTATTAAGTCGTTTAAAGAGACTAAGATTTAAAGAATAAGCTTATAAAGGAGCTTTATATAGCAGTAGCGCACTAAGCTTTATTAAAGCTATTTATAATAATTATTATAGTTAAGAACTTAAAATAAAAATAGTTTAATATTATTTATACTTATATATATATAAAAGTATAAAAAGAGGCTTTTATTATATAGCCTTATAAGCTTAAAGATAGTATAAGCTAAGTCTATAAGCTTAATAAAGCTTAATATAATAATAAAAGCTCGCTTAAATAATAGTATAACTAAGTAAGCATAAACTTATAAAAATATAGCTTTAAGCGCCTTAAGATAAATAAGTATATCCTTTACTATAAAGTAAGCGATATACTTATAATTATTTATATAAATAATTTTATTATAGCGGTACTTACTTAAAAAGCTATTAAAGCTATAGTTAATATCTTAACTAAGCTATATAAAACTAAGTAGCTTAATAAGCTTTAAGAATTCTTAAGCATTTAATTTAAACGGGATAAGGCGGTTAAAACGATTTTTATATACTAAATAAGGTTCGCTAAGAAGATCTTTAAGAAATTCGGTTAAGAGGTTATTAAAGCTATAAAAGCGCTATAGCTAGTAAGACTTAAGGTTTCTTATAATTAAAAAAGTAAAGAACTTATAATAAATACTATAAACTAGCTTTACTAAACTAGTAGCCTTAATTACTTATTAATAAATACTTAGTTAGATATTATATATATAGTAAATAAGCTTTTTAAAGCTAGTAATAACTTAACGTATAACTATATAGCGATTATAAAAACGCTATAGCATTATATTAAAAGCACCTTAAATTATAAGGTTATAATAAAAAGGAAATACCTAATTAAAGACCTTAAGCTCCGTATATATATAAATACCTCCTTTATTAATAATTAAAGCACTTATTGCTTTATAGCTAGCTATATTATATTTATTAGCGATAATCCTATCTTTTAAAAAAGTAAAAAGTAAATAATTATAGCGACTTTATTAATAAAGGCGGAGTTTATAAACCTTATACTTATAAGTATAGCTATAATATAATAATACTAGCTATTAATAAAGTTAAGCTAGCTATAGCTAAGTTTATTTATAATCTTTATAAATAGCTAAAATATAAAGCTTATAATACTAAATAAAAATAACTTAGCTAAAACTAAGTATATTAATATCTACTATAAATAGATTATCTACTATATTAATAAAGGCTTTTTTTAGCTAAGATAAATATAGATTAATAAAATAATCGCGGATAGTTTTATAAAAAGCCTTTTAAAAGAGAAATATAATTAATTTATTTAATAGCTAAGAATAAAAAAAGCAGCTAAATAAAGCTTTAAAAAGCTTTATATATAAATAAGAATATAAATAAAGTATTATATAAGCAGAATAGCTAGTTATAATTAATTAGATTAAAAAACACTAAAGTAAAAGTAATATATAAAGGAGAGGCTATATTATAAGGTTTTATATATATATACGCCTTATATATAGCTAAGGGGAGGTATTATAAATATAAGGAGTGTATACGCTAAGGCCTTATACCTATTTCACTGCGAGAGCCCCAGGCGTAGCCCTAGCCCTTATTTATAAGGGTTAGTTATATATATATATAAGGGCACCCCTCGAACACACATTCCTTCCTAGCTAGTTAGACACCATCATCATCTTCCAGAGCTCCCTTTTCCACAGTTAGGTACTAGCACTTGGTACTAGCACATAGGTACTTGGGTGCCTCGAGCGCAGTGCTGCCAAGCTACCACGACAGCTTCTGGGAGCGCGCTGCTTAGCGAAAGCAGTCCGTCGAGGAGCTGACGGGTGTGTTCCCCGAAGACCAAGTACATCTCTGCTGCATAAATCGTCCCTTTCCCAGGCATGTGTTGGAAGCAGGGAATGAGATGAGCACTGTACTGTACGGATACAGTTCACAGTATGCTGGTTAGGTACTAAGGTGCCTTTCCTCAGGTAGCATGTATGTATCTGTACCTTGTGTATCTACCATCCCCGAGTGCCTGATAGGTACTTATATGGGTACCTCGTGAGCACAATGACGTAGCTCCCCGGCCAAGCTCCTCCCGCGGCACAACAAGCCCAGGCAAGCTTCCCTTCCCTTTAAGACGGACGGACTCCTCTTCCCGCTTTTCCTTTCCGCCCATTCCTTCTCTCCATCCATCTCACTCCCCGCCTCCACCGTCATTTGAGCAGCAGACAAAAAAAGCCTCTTCACTGCCTTCAGTTCATACCGTCCAAGTACAGCCCCACGTTTTCTGCACACCTTCAGTGAGCATCCCTCGGGCAAGGGTCGACGTTGCGCGATACCCCGCCGTTCCAATTCCTCAAACAGCTGCAGTCGCACCGCTCGGTCAACAGCAGAGATGGCTCGCGGCGAAACCACTCAGACGAAGGTCCACTTCAAGGGCAAGGACGAGGACTTCATTGTTCTTGTCGACGACGAGGTGACGTACAAGAAGTGGCTGCAGGACAAGAGCGTTCCCATGGCGCATTTTATCTCGGCCTTTAAAATATTTGTAACGCACAGGTGAGTAATGACTTGCATGTCCCCGGCGTCGTCTTCTCGCCTATGGCTCTCACGTTCACTTTTGCGGCGTGCAAGGTTGGCAACGGCTGTATGCGCTGCCATCTTGCCCGGCCGGAATGTGCGATGGACCGCGGATGCAGTGTCGGCTTCAACCCGTGGCGAACGTCGGAATGGCTGACTTTGTCTCACAGGCAGGGCGTCCAGGGCATGATGGACACTGCATCCAAGGCAACGCTGGACAATGAATTCGGCACCTCAGTCGACGAGGAAGTGATTAAGAAAATTCTGGAGAAGGGCAACATGCAGGCTTCAGAGGTGAGCACGGTTTCTCCATAATGGCCCAACCCCTTACAAGAGCGACAGCTGTGTCTAACGTTGGGTTCTCCATAGATGCCCGAACGCCAGGGGCCCAAGAACGACTCCATGGGCGGTATGAATGCTCACTAAAGGGCTAATGGGACAGGGGCGGTGCTGTTGGCTCAAGTCTATGGTGCAACGGTTTACCCGATAACAGACGAGGGAGGATGGAGGATGGAGGCAGCTCCGATGGGGGCATCACGAATGACAAGCCTGGGTATAGGGGACGGCGGGGTCGCCCTGTATTCGTCCACCTGACGACGACAGACCAGGAGAGCAGGGAGATTGATGGTATGCCGAAAAGAGAGGCTACGCGGCCAAGGTGACGAGGACGATGGTGGCGATGATGTGCTTGATTCAAGTGGCCTTGAATCTTGGACCGATGACCGCTTGACTCTTATCCCCTAATATACCATGGGGCAAGCATGAAGCTGGCCCTGTTTATGGGTGGTGCTTCGCCCTCTTCCACTGCACCTCGACTCGAAATGCCAGCGAGAGGGTGGACCAGCCTCACCCTCGGCACCTTGTAGTGGCGGGGACGAGGAGCAAGGTGGGGCAGGGGGAGGGGCAGGAGAGGAAGGGGACTTGCGGGGTGGCGGACGAGGTAGGTACACAGGTACCGAGGCACGGGATTGGGGCCGGCGGCGGGTCGTTGGTTGTTGGGAGCTGTTGAAAAACCAGTTCATCTCTGCCAAAAGTGGAGGCACCTCCGTTAGGAGATGACTGGTATTCTGGTATATTTTCCACAGGAGCGGCCGATGAGTGACATGGTCACGGAGGGGTTTCACCGCCAGAGACGGGCAGCACCCGAAGATTCATTCAGCGTTTGCAGTGCCAAACCGCAACCGAATCGGCAGGTATGTACAACATGTGTATGAGTGTACAGAGGTACGTATTCGTACAATGGTGTTTATGCAAGCCGCGCAGTTGCGAATGCTGTAATGCTGTATGTACATATGTACTATACAGCATGTTGTGTTGCCTAGCAGGTGGGCTAGCCGCCTTCGAGACGGGAACGAATAATTCCCCCTCCGCCATCAGGCCGAGGCCGGCGTCATCTCCATGCCTCGGCGCAAGGGGCCTGTCAGAGAGGGGTGCGGCGCGCTTCATGTCATGGACCAGGGGAGCTGGGCCGGCCATTTTGTCTCATCCCGGTCTCAACGTCAACTCGTGGGTGCGGGTCTCTGTTTGCGAGGTACGTATTCGTACATACGCCAAGCTGCGTTGCCCACTTACACGCGCACACACACACACACACGCACAAACGCACACACACACACACATCGCGCAACAACAAGAGTGACAAAAGGTGGGAGTGCGACGGTTTGAGAGTCGAAGCGCCTTCTTGTTTTCCTTATCCTCGAGCTGCTTCTGGCTCCCCGGAGCGGCTTGCAGGGGCAAGGCTGGCAGGCAACGAGAATTGTCAACGCCAACGCTAGATGCAAAATACAAAATACCAGAACAGACATGACATGGAGATGCGTGCGGCATTATCGTGGACTGGTTTCCTTCCCTCGTCGTGGTTTCGTGATGCGCGTCGTACACCGACCGTCCACTAGGCAGGCGCTCTACGCCTTGAAGCCCGCGCCTCCTCTCGCCTCTCGCTGTGGTAGTGTCCAGGGCTTGGCGCAAATCATCTCGCCTTCGCTGTAGGCCCAAAAGTAGGCGCCCATGCCGATCATGTAGTAGATGGCCGAGTTGGTCGACTGGTACATGAGCGCCGAGGCCAGCGCCGTCAGAGGCAGCACGGCCAGCCGGAACTCGAGAGAGCGGTGAAAGCTGGTGCCGGCAAGAAAGCCGAGGGGCCACTCGAGAGCGAGCAGGCCGAGACCAAAGACCAGGTTGATGATTTGCAGGACAGGCACGGGCCTGACGGCCACGTCCAGATTCCTCGTGAGAAAGTCCCAGAAGATCTTGGGCCAAAAGAAGCCCTCGATGGCAGCAGCCACTTGGTCTGTACAAGGCGTGTTAGCGTTCTGTCATGGTCGTCGTCTTGAGAAGCGGGAGAACGTACAGATGGCCGCCGTGAGAATAATGAGCCGGGCCCAGTGGTTCTTGATGAGCTTGCCCATGATGGCCTTGCCTTTCTGCTTCCGTCTCTTGCCGTGGTCCGGACGGTGGCCTGCTGGCAGTCGCGGAAAGGGGCTCTCCTCTTCTTATCCCACCCGTGGGAGGTTGACGAGGTGTAAAAGATGCGAGTTTGAAGCGATTGGCACGGGGCGTCGTCGAGAGATGGAAGCCGCCCAGAGTGTCAATGAATAATCAAAGCACGGTGACCAGACCTGCGCCAGCTGAAGTTGCGTAGAAAGTGGCAGTGATTACAGTATATAAGAGAGTAATAAAGGGTTCCCCACGGGTCAACAAGTCTGTGCGGGAGGCGAAACGAGAACAGACGCGACCAAGAGCGCGAGGAACAGGAAAAAAAGGCCGCAAGTAATGAGCAGGAGGGAGGGCGGCGCAGGGAGGGTGGGCGAGAGCGACGAGGGATATGGGCGGTTCTATAACAGACGATGGAGCACCCCCGGCAGGCCGGTCGACAAGGGCCGGGGCCGGTGCCGAGGACGATGGCGAGTAGATCGTGTGTCAGATGGCAGCGGCGGGCGAGACGGATAGAGTAGGGGCTGTGCCCGACTCAGCAGGAGAGCGACAGGGCAGCGGCAGCGTCGGCAATCGAGGGCTGTGGCAGAAGGCATCCGGGCGGCGTGGACCGGTTCGTGGCTGCACCGGGAGGGACCAGGCCAAGCATGAGGAGGCTAGGGAAATCTGCTGCGGGTAGGAGTCGACCCGCGAAGGGAGAGGCTGGCAGCCTGGTTGTGGGGCCCGTCACGATGCGTCCGAAGGTGGTCTGGGCGAGAGAGGCCAACAATCCAGGGGGTTTTGGTGGTTTGGGGCGTTTGACACTTGGGTTGAGTAGATCAGACAAGACGACGTCGGAGGTTTGAGGCAGGGCGGTTTTGGAATCGAGTCAAATTGTGGATTGACCCAAACGGACATGGGGGGAAGGGCCTCTGAGCAATGAATGGCCGGACAGAGTGACTGAGGGCGCAAGACAAGTAAACAGAGTGAGAAAGACGAGGCGGAGGCGGAGGCGAGGAGAAAAGGATGAGGAAGAGGAGAGAAGAGGCAGAGGTTTAAAGCGGGCGAGAGGCGGCCGCGCCTGCGGTGAGAGGGCGGCCAGCCACTGAAGCAATACATACCTGCAGTACCTACTAGGTAGGTGGTAGGTAAGTACTAGTACTTGGAGCAGGCCAATCACGGGGCAGGGCCACCTACACACAATGTACGTGGGTACGAGCACCTGGCTGCAGATATGTACAATGTCTTGTACCGTTGCAGCCAGTAACGTGCGTCCCGCCCGGCCGCAGGTTCACGGACTGCCGCGCACACCTTTAGGCATTGGACGGCAGCAGCCCACGGACTCGATGACGACTGCAGGGGACTGATGCAACAGATGAGAGATCAAATCAAACCCTATTTGACACTGACTGTTGGACGTTGGACGTGAGCCTACAATGGAGGCATGGAGGAAGAGCCAGGCCAGCCCGGCGAGGGGATAAACCTGCCACCTACTACCACCAGGTAGGTAGGTAGGTATCCAGTACCTAGCCTAGCAACCAAGTCCTTGTATGTACCTAGACCTTGGTCCCGTGCTGGGAACCGTCCGTACAGGTGTGATTGGGGAGAAGAGACCCCAGGCCCGGCGGCTACGATGCTCGG
>JAPEBW010000743.1:0-40162 GCA_027405785.1 Ophiocordyceps robertsii
TTTTTATTTTATATACGTCCCGGAATCCGGTGCGCTATAAGGCCCTTAGCGTAGGAAGCTCGTTTTTATTAATTAAAAGTCCCGAAAATGCCTTAGTTAGCGCGGCTATAGCGGATAAGGCTAAACGGTAATACTAAACTAAAAAACTACTAAGTATCCTTTAAGGCGGATTTCCGGTTAAGGCCCTTAAGCTAAATTTTATTAGCAGTACGCGGTGGAAATATCCGCTAAGCTTATTATCCCGGGGAAAGAGTAACTTTATTATAGGCTCGATCCGGAGGGTATTTAGCAAGCGGGGAGCCGGATAGTTTTAAGGTCGGCTCGTCTTTACTTCTTCTATTTAAAGGATAATCGATCTATCTAAGTAATACCGAATTTAGTTTACTTAGTCGTATAGATTTTATCGTTTTATAGTCTATCCTTTATTAGTATTTTAAAAGCGGATTGCCTTTTAAAGGGTAGTAGTCTTAGCCTAGCTAAGCGGGACTTGTTTTACGTCCTGTTTAGCTCCGTAGGCTATCGCGGTATAGTACCCTAAAAAGGGGTAAGGGAGATTATTAAACCGGTATGCCCGGTAGGCCGCGGCCTCTTCCGCTCTTACGGCCTGCTCGTCTTAAAGTTTTATTACGAGCGCGTTAAAGAAAAGGTGCTTATTATTAAGGTTAGACTTAAAGGCTAATAAAAGCTTCTTACCGAAGAAAATGTTATTTAGTATCTAACTTCCTATAAGATAAGTACTTAATCGTGCGATATAATCGCTTTTAGCTTAGCGGATATCCGGGGGATTTCCGTTTAAATAAGTAAGAATTGCTACTATTTGCTATACTTTATAGCGTAAGGATAAGGGGATAAGGCGCGGACTAATTACCGCTAGTTAAGGCCGGTACTATAAACTAATTACCGCTAATCGGGGCCGGTACTACGGACTAATTACCGCCGGTTAAGCTAGTATAATAAACTAATTACCGCACGTAAACGTATATAAGGGTTTAAAAATAGTAAAAAGCTTATCTATTTTTTAAAGGCATAGCTAGCTACTTTATACTTAGTTCTTTAAGCTAACTTTAAGGATCTTTAACTATACTATCTATAGTACGTAAAGTAAACCGTAGATATCCTTATAAAATCGCTTAATAAACTAAGTATAAGCTTAATTAGAAATACTATAGACTATAATCGGGGAAATCCCTTAAATATCTTTAGATATCCCTTAAAAATCGCGGTAAGGTTTATCCTATGTCTTTTAAGGTGCTTTTATAGTTAAAAACGGGTCGAACTATAGTTAGGATATCCCGCGGAAATCCTTAAAAATCCCTTAAAGATACCGGCGGAATCTGCTTAATAGTTTCTATAGTATCTCTTATAGTTAGATACGTCGTAAACTATAATCGGGTAGGCTCTTAACTATCTATAGTTATATCCCGGAAACCTTAGCGGGGTCCGACTAATAATGTTCGTCGTATCTCTTTAGGCGAGCCTTCGTAGTGCGTGCTCCGGGCGTTCCTATCGCGGGGTTCCGTAAGGCTTCCTTAAGAGTAAAGTAAGGAGTCCGGGCGTAGCCGTTTAGATTCCGTAACATAATAGCCCTTACTAAGCTATATCGAGACTTAATTGCTAAGCTTAAATTTTAATAAGCGGTATTTCTTATTATATCTATCTTTTATAACAGCTTAAGTATAAGTAATAGCTAACTTAGCTTTTTTTTATAAGACTTCTTAGTTTTATAAGTATAAGTAATTACTAAAAAACTAAAAGCTATTACTTATTCTTATTTTTATAATAAGCTTATTAAAGGCTATATAAATTACTAAAAAGAAAGAATTATTAAGGCTAAACTAAAAGGCAATTAATATATCCGTTTAGCATAAGTTTAGTAAATTAGTAGTAAAGAATTATAGCGCGATATTTATAGTTTAGTTTCGCCTTTTTAATTAGCCTTTAGTTTAAAGGTACTAAGCGGTAAATATAAGAATCTTCGATTTAAAAGCTTATTATAAAGTCTATTAAAATACTAAAGTAAACTTTATATCTTAATTAAAGATTATCCCCTTTAAAATCTCTTAATTAGCGCGGAGTAGCTTAGTATATAATACTTATACTTAATCTTCTGCTATAAACTAGTTATTACTTAAGATAAAAAGATATAATTTTAAGAATTTATTAGTTATAGTTAGTAAAGTATTAAAGAAGTTCCTTATAAGATCTTTTTATAAAGATTCTTTAGCTTATGCTATTAAGAGCTTAATAATAAAGTTTATTACTATTATATAGAATAAAACCGGCGGGCTTTAAATTAAGATAAGCTACTTTAGTATCTTACTTTAATTAGTTAAGTTATAGTAATAAGTATTATAGCTATTTATAACCTAATTTATAAATTTATTTATTTATAAGATTAAGAAGCTCTTAAATAAATCTTATTATATATAAGTATAGCCGGTATAAAAATATTTAGTATAAGTATTTTTAATAAACTCCTTAATATAAGTCTTAAGGATATATAGTTTTAAGCGTTTATTATTCTCTATAAAGTATAGTAACCCTTATAATTAAATAGAATAAGAGTTTAAAGATACTATCCTTATTACTAAGCTATGCTATAATCTTTACTTATTATATATCTTTTATATATCTATTAATTATTTTTTAATAAAGCGGTAATTCGATTAATACTTTTATATAAAGGAATATATAGTCCGTTATCTTATCTTCTTAAATACCTTTTAATTCCCCTTTTATATTATAGGATACTAGCTTATTATCTTTATATAGTAAACGTAAAAGAGCATCCGGTATAACGTTTTTAATACTTAAGATATAGTATACTTTAAGTAGGAATTAGCTTAAGTATTAAGATATAAAGACTAGCTTATTATTAGATTTTATACTAATAAAAAATATGGAATTTTAGTATATAATTCTATAGGTACTTATATAGTTAATAAAGACGATTACTTATAGCGTTCTTATAAATAGTACTATAGTATATAACTTACGGATTACTTATATTAAACTAATTACTTTAAGTTCTATAAGCTAATATTAAGGTTCTCCGCTTTAAAAGGCGCGGCTTAAGTAAACGATAAGCTAGACCTTACTTTTAGCTAATAGCGTCTTTTTATCTTATTTCGTGCCTTTTTTTAAGTAAAAAGCTATAGCCGCTACTTTATATTCTTAGGATATATCGATTTAAATAAATAGTTATTAAGCGGGGTTAAAGTAGTAAACTATTTAAAGCTTAGTTAGTTTCTTAGTTAAAATCGCGAAGGCCTTTTCTTTTTTTAAAGTAAGCTAAAAAGCGGCTTTCGCAGTATATTAAGCCCGTTCTTAGCCTTTTAAAAAGACTTTTTCTTCTTATTATACTTAAAGTAGCTTTATCTTTCGTTTTTATAAGATATTAACTTTCTTAGCGAAATACGGGACTATATAGCGTAGCTACTTTATAAAGCTAATTTATTTCGTAAGCTATTAAAGGTTTTTTAAGAACGCGATATCCCTTAAAGCTTATATCTATTTGTTTATATTTATTAAGCCGATAGCGTTTACTTTAAATCGAAAGAGCTATATAGATAAGGATATTAAGAAAGACTTTAGTCCGGATAAAGTAATATTATAGTTATAGAAATCACGGAATATAGCCTTTAAATATTAAAGGTAGTCTTTAGCTATATTAAAGTAAATAATAATATTATCGATATAGGCCGCCGCGTATTTTTAACATCTATAAAAGACGTTTTTAATAAACTTTTAAACGTAAACTAAGGAGTTTTTAAAGCCTATAAGTATTATTAATAATCTTTTTAGCCCGCGATAACTTATAACTATAAACCTTTTTTAGTAGTTTTAATAAACTAAAAACTAATAAAGAATAATTATACGTTTACTATATAAATAAACTTCTTTCTTTAAAGGCGTTTAATTATATTGCTTTAAAGAGGTATTAAGTAAGCGTTTAAAGTAATAATAGCGTTAATCCTTTATAAGTCTATAACTACTTGTTTTTTTTTCTTTTTATTTATTATCTTTTATACTATAAATACTAGCGCTATAAATAAAGTTAGCTTATAAACTTATTTTAATTAGCTTTATATAGTTAGCTAGCTAAATATTATATTTACTACCTTCTTATCCTTATTACTTAATAAGTATAATCTTAATACGATTTATTAATATTACTATCTTTTTACTAAATAAATATATATATATTTAGATTTATTTATATATACTACTCCTTAATCTTTTTAAAAGCGGGGAAACGATTAAAAGATATCTTAGACTTTTAATCTATATTTAAAGTCCTTAATATAGATTTAAACGCCCTTATTAATAGTAAGTTTAAGTAAGTCTTTAGTTTAGCTAATTCCGAGCTTATAGTTTACTATAAGATCCTTTTAAAAAAAGTCTTTAGCGGGGTCTATTTTATCCGGATTTTTTATAAAGGCTTCTATTAAAGGAGTAATAGTATCGACCTCCTTATATAGCCGGAATAACTTATTAAGGTCTTTAATTATCCTTACCTTTTAGCCTTAGCGGAGTATTAATAGTTCTTTAAAATAGTATATTGCTATAAAGCTTTTATAATCCTATATTATTATCTAAGTAAGCTTAAGGTTATTTAGGAGAAATATTATATTATATCTTAATAGCGGCGCCCGGACTTATATAAGTAAGGTATAGCTAAAACTAGCTAAAACTATTATAATAACTAAGTAAATTACCTATTTATAGATCGCTAGTCTTAGCTAAACTATCTTAACTTTAGCTTTAATCCGTTTATAGGCCTTAATTTATAAAACTAATATAAAGTTAATAAGGTCCCCTTATTAAAAAACATATAGTCTTAGCTAAGTAATATATTAGCCGCTAAGTATTTTATTATTTAAGGGCTAATCCTTACCTTTACGACCGCGAGGTTCCTATTTAGCCTTCTTAGTATATATATAGTAAATTTTGCTTATTTAATAATAACTATCTTTCTTACTCTTTAAATAAGAATTCGTTAAAAAGAGTTTATAGTTATATTTTAAAAGGTCTTTATTAAGTTAGCTTAAATAAGGCTTTAGTTTACCTTAATATTTATATAAGCTTTAATGCTTATCTTAAGCCTTTCTTTTTCGTAAATTAGTAAGCGTATATAAGTAAATTATAATAGCTTATTAAGGCTTAATAGCTTAATATTAAAGGAAGCCTTAACTATCTAAATACTTTATAGCTTTTAAATAACTACTTACTATACTAAGCTATATTTTTATGTAGTAATATCTTAGTAAAGGTTAAGGAGGTACTTATCTTTAATATATTAATAAAGCTTATTCTTTAAGGGGAATACTTTACTATAAAATCTATATACTTTATTAGCTTCTTAAATTAAGTTTGCTATAATATAGATCGCGGTTTTTCTTAAGCTTTTATCGGTATTTAATTAAGCTCTTTTTATATTATACCTTTTATTTTTTAAATAGTTATTAATCTTTGTTATAGTTCTTTCCTTAATTATAAAGTATACCCGCTTTAGCTTTAACGTTAGCGAGCGTATAATCTTTAAAGTTCTTCTTTTCTTTAGTTAAAAGACCTTGGCTTATATTCCTAACTATTTTAATAGATTTTCCCCTAAACCTAGTAAGCGCTATAAGGCTTATAGTATATCCGCCTTTATTAAGCGGTTAAAGAATATAACCCGCGGCTTTAATAAGCCCTTATTAAATAGTTAAAGTATCCTAAACTATCCTTTAAGTATATATAAGGTATAGCTAACTAGCCCTTACCTTTTTAAAAGTTAAACTTATTTCTTTCGCGCTAGTTAGTGCTTTTAAAATCCTTAAGTATATTTAACCTATAGCTAAGGAAATATTTCTTTATATTTATTAATCTATTTATTAATATCCTTATTTCTTATTTAATATTATAAGGATTCTTATAAATAAATATTTAGCTTTTAGTAAATTACTATAGTTTAATAGTTTAGCTAATAAAGTATAGCTTTAGTTTTATATTATAAGCGCGATATCTAAAACTTAAAGTTAGATCTTACTATTATATCTTTAATAGTAAAGTGCTTTTTATTTAGTACTTATATTATTATATTTAAGCGGATTTTAAACCGTTTTTATAAAGCGAAGATATATTAGCTTAATTTAATACTAAGCTCGCTTAGGTTTTCTTATTATAGTTTTAAGAGGTCCTTAAAATACTATCCCGCCGCACTTCTTTAAAGGAAAAAGGGTAATTAAATAGCTAATTTATTTATATAGGCCTTACCTTTATTAGCGTTTTAGCGGATAAAGTTAATAAAACGGTTTACTCCTTAAAATATATTAGCCTTATTATCTTCTTAAACCTTATTAAAAGATACTCTTTAAGATCTTAATAAGTTAAATCTCCTTATATCCTTAGCTTATAGTTAATGTTTTTCTTAAGGCTTAATAAATATATCTTTTTTTTATACTTAAAGGAGATTAAAGAATTATTTATTTAATATTATTACTATTCTTATTAAGAGGCTTAAAGCTATACTTAATCTTATTATTTACGCGCTAAAAATAAATAGGTTTAGCTCGCTAAAAGTATCGCTTACTATATTTTTATTACTTATTATTAAAGTCTTAGTCTTAATACTCTCGCTAAACACTTAACCTTCCGTTTTATATATATCTTAAAATTTAATACGCTATAAGGCCCTTAGTATAAAAGGCTCGTTTTTATTAATTAAGAGTCTTAAAAATACTTTAGTTAGCGTAGCTATAGCGGATAAGGCTAAATAGTAATATTAAACTAAAAAACTACTAAGTATTCTTTAAAGCGGATTTCCGGTTAAGGCCTTAAAGCCAAAAGTCCTTTATAATATATCGTAAAAACATCCGCTAAGCTTATTATCTTAAGGAAAAAGTAACTTTATTATAAGCTTGAATTAAAGGGTATTTAATAAGTAAGGAGCCGGATAGTTTTAAAGTCGGCTTATTCTTACCTTTTTTATTTAAAGGATAATTAATTTATTTAAATAATATTAAATTTAGTTTACTTAATTATATAAGTTTTATCGTTTTATAGTTCATTCTTTATTAGTATTTTAAAAGCGGATTGCTTTTTAAAAGATAATAGTCTTAGCTTAACTAAGTAAGACTTATTTTATATCTTATTTAGCTTTATAAGCTATTATAGTATAGTACTTTAAAAAAAAGTAAAGGCGATTATTAAACTAGTGTACTTAATAAGCCGCGGTCTTTTCCGCTTTTATAGCTTACTTATTATAAAGTTTTATTATAAGCGCGTTAAAGAAAAGGTATTTATTATTAAGGTTAAACTTAAAGGCTAATAAGAGCTTTTTATTAAAGAAAATATTATTAAGTATTTAACTTCTTATAAGATAAGGACTTTATTATATAATATAATCGCGTTAAGTTTAGCGGATATTTAAAGGATTTCCGTTTAAATAAGTAAGAATTAGTATTATTTACTATACTTTAAGGCGTAAGGATAAGGGGATAAAGCGCAGACTAATTATTATTAATTAAAGCTAGTATTACGGACTAATTACTATTAATTAAGGCTAATATTATAAACTAATTACCGCTAGTTAAGCTAGTATAATAAACAAATTACTATATATAAATATATATAAAGGTTTAGAAATAGTAAAAAGCTTATTTATTCTTTAAAGTATAGCTAGCTACTTTATACTTAGTCTTTAAGCTATTTTTAAAGATCTTTAACTATACTATCCTTTTATTTATTGTAAATATATAAATAAACTATAGATATCCTTATAAAATTACTTAATAAACTAAATATAAGCTTAGTTAAAAATACTATAAACTATAATTAACGAAATCCTTTAAATATCCTTAGATATCTTTTAAAATTATAGTAAAGTTTATTTTATATCTTTTAAGGTGCTTTTATAGTGAAAGATAGGTTAAATAATAGTTAAGATATCCTATAAAAATCCTTAAATATTCTTTTAAGATATTAGCAGAATCCGCTTAATAGTTCTTATAGTATTTTTATAGTTAAAAATATTGTAAACTATAATTAAGTAGGCTTTTAAGCCTCCGTAGTTATATCTTAAAAACCTTAGCGGGGTCTAACTAGTAATATTTATCGTATTTTCTTAAGTAAGCCTTTATAGTACGTGCTTTAAGCGTTTCCGTCGCGGGGTTTTTTAAAGCTCCTTATAAGTAAAGTAAGGAGTTTAAGCGTGGCCGTTTAAATTCTATAATAGGTTCGACCTATTTTTAACTATAAAAGTACCTTAAATATATAGGATAAACTTTACCGTGATTTTTAACGGATATTTAAGGATATTTAAAAGATTTCCTTAACTATAGTTTTTAGTATTTTTAACCGGGCTTATACTTAGTTTATTAAGTAATTTTAAAAGATTATTTATAGTTTATTTATATATTAATAAGAAATAAAAGGATAGTATATTTAAAAATCTTTAAAATTAGCTTAAAGAACTAAGTATAAAGTAGCTAACTATACTTTAAAAAATAGATAAGCTTTTTACTATTTTTAAACACTTATATACGTTTATATATAGTAATTAGTTTATTATACTAGCTTAATTAGCGGTAATTAGTTTATATTACTAGCCTTAACTAGCGGTAATTAATTTATAGTACCGGCCTTAACTAATAGTAATTACTCCGCGCCTTATCCCCTTATCTTTATACTATAAAGTATAGTAAAAAGTAGTAATTCTTACTTATTTAAATAAAAATCCTTTAAATATCCGCTAAGTTAAGAGTAACTATATTATATAATTAAGTCTTAATTTTTTAAGAAGTTAAATACTAAATAACATTTTCTTTAGTAAGAAGCTTTTATTAGCCTTTAAGTCTAACCTTAATAATAAGTACCTTTTCCTTAACGCGCTTATAATAAAACTTTTAGATAAGTAGGCTATAAAAGCGGAAAAGGCTACGGCTTATTAAGTATACCTATTTAATAATCTCCTTTACCTTTTTTTAAAGAACTATACTATAATAGCTTATTAAGTTAAATAAGATATAAAATAAGTCTTACTTAGTTAAGCTAAGACTACCGCTTTTTAAGAGGTAATCCGCTTAAAAAATACTAATAAAAGATAAACTATAAATCGATAAAATATATATAACTTAATAACTTAAATTTAGTATTACTTAAACGGATTAATTATCCTTTAAAAAAAAATAAGGATAAGCTAACCTTTAAACTATTAAGCTCTTTACCCGCTTAATACCTTTTATATTAAGCTTATAATAAAGTTACTTTTTCTTTAAGATAATAAGCTTTATAGATATTTTTACTATTTACTATTAATAAAGTTTAGTTTAAAGGCCTAAATTAAAAATCCGCTTTAAAGGATACCTAATAAGTTTTTAGTTTAGTATTACTATTTAGCTTTATCCGCTATAGCTATACTAATTAAAGCATTTTTAAGACTTTTAATTAATAAAAATAAGCCTTTTATGCTAAAGGCCCCGCGGTATACCGGATTTTAAAATATATATAAAACGGAAGGTTAAGCGCTTAGTAAGAGTATTAAGACTAAGATCTTAATAATAAGCAATAAAGATATAATAAGCAATACCCTTAATAAGGTAGACTTATTTATATTTAGTATATAGATATTAAGACCAAGTATAGCCTTAAGCCCTTTAATAAAAATAGTAATAATATTAAATAAGTAATTCCTTAGTCTTTTTTAAGTATTAAGAAAAGGAAATACGCTTATTAAGCTTTAAGAAAAACCTTAACTATAAGCTAAAAATATTAAAAGATTTAACCTATTAAGACCTTTAAAAGTATCTTTTAATAAAGTTTAGGAAAACGATAAAGCTAGTATATTTTAAGGAGTAAACTATTTTATTAACTTTATCTGCTAAAACGATAATAAAAGTAAGGCCTATATAAGTAAATTAGCTATTTAATTGCCCTCCTTCTTTTAAAGAAGTATAGCGGAATAGTATTTTAAGGACTTCTTAAACTATAATAAAAAGAACTTAGCGAGCTTAGTTTTAAACTAAGTTAATAAATCTCCTCCTTATAAAAACGGTTTAAAATCGGCTTAAATATAGTAATATAAGCACTTAATAAGGAGCACTTTATTATTAAAGATATAATAATAAGATTTAACTTTAAGTCTTAAATATTACGTATATAATATAAAGCTAAGGCCGCGCTTTATTAATTAAATTACTTAATTATAATAATTTACTAAAGGCTAGATATATATTTATAAAATTTCTTATAATATTAAATAAGAAACGAGGATATTAATAAATAGATTAATAAATATAAAGATATTTTTCTTTAGCTATAAGTTAAAACTACTTAAGGATCTTAAAAGCACTTATTAACGTAAAAGAAATAAGTTTAACCTATATAAAGGTAAGGGCTAACTAGCTATACTTTATATATACTTTAAAAAGAATTTAGGATACCTTAGCTATCTATTAAAGGCTTACTAAAGCTATAAGTTATATTCTTAAACCCCTTAGTAAAGGCGGATATACTATAAGCCTTAAAGCGCTTATTAAGTTAAGGGAGAAACCTATTTAAATAGCTAAAAATATAAGCTAAGGTCTTCCGGCTTAAAAAAAAGAACCTTTAAGACTATATGCTTATTAATATTAAAGCTAAAGTAAGTATACTTTATAATTAAAAAAGGAACTATAATAAAGACTAATAACTATTTAAAAAACGCAGAATATAATATAAAAAAAGCTTAATTAAATACTAATAAAAGCTTAAAAGAAACCGCAATCTATATTATAATAAACTTAGTTTAAGAGGCTAATAAAGTATATAGATTTTCTAGTAAAGTATTCCCTTTAAAGAATAAGCTTTATTAATATATTAAAGATAAATACCCCCTTAACCTTAAGTAAGATATTACTATATAAAGATATAGCTTAATATAGTAAGTAGTTATTTAAAAGCTATAAAGCGTTTTAATAGTTAAGGCTTCCTTTAATATTTAGCGATTAAGCTTTAAAAAGCTATTTATAATTTACTTATATATACTTATTAATCTATAAAAAAGAAAGGCTTAAAATATATATAAAAGCCTATATAGATATTAAGGTAAACTAAAGCCTTATTTAAGCTAACTTAATAAAGACCTTTTAAGATATAACTATAAACTCCTCTTAATAAATTCTTATTTTAAAAGTAAAAAGAATAGCTACTATTAAATAAGTAGAATTTACTATATATATACTAAAAAGGCTAAATAGTAGCTTTATAATTATAAAGGTAAGGATTAGCGCTTAAATACTAAAACGCTTAATAGCTAATATATTACTTATACTACGCCTTATAATATAAGGATAAGGGGATAAGGCGCGGACTTATTACCGCTAGTTAAGGCCGGTACTACGGACTAATTACCGCTAGTCGGGGCCGGTACTATAGACTAATTACCGCCGGTCGGGCCGGTATAACGGACTAATTACAGCACGTAAACGTATATAAGGGTTTAAAAATAGTAAAAAGCTTATCTATTCTTAAAGGTATAGCTAGCTACTTTATACTTAGTTTTTTAAGCTAATTTTAAGGATCTTTAACTATACTATCTATAGTGCGTAGATAAACTATAGGTATCTTCGTAAAATTGCTTAATAAACTAAGTATAAGCTTAGTTAAAAACACTATAAACTATAATCGGGGAAATCCCTTAAATATCCTTAAATATCCCTTAAAAATCGCGGTAAGGTTTATCCTATATCTTTTAAGGTGCTTTTATAGTTAAAAACGGTTCGAACTATAGTTAAGATATCCTATAGAAATCCCTAAAAATCCCTTAAAGATACCGGCGGAATCCGCTTAATAGTTTTTATAGTATCTCTTATAGTTAAAGACGTTATAAACTATAGTTAGGTAGGCTCTTAACCCTCCGTAGTATTATCTTAAAGACTTTAGCGGGGTCCGACTAATAATATTCGTCGTATCTCCTAAAGCGAGCTTTTATAATACGTGCTCCGGGCGTTCTTATCGCGGGGTTTTATAAGGCTTCCTTAAGAGTAAAGTAAGAAGTCCGGGCGTAGCTATTTAGATTTTATAATAACTCCTTTAAGTAAGAAAGAAAAGCTAACGTCCTTATTAGTTTAAAGTAAGAATAAAGTAAAGGGGGTGCTAAGTAATAGCTTTATAGTAGTGTCTTTATACTATATTAATAGTACGCCGTCCTTATCCTTTTAATAGTCTTTTCGGCCTATTTAGCTAATAATAGCCGGGTAGCTTAAGATAGTTAGTAAGTAGCTTTATTATAAATCCTTACTTTATATTTAGTCGTGCGGCTTTATCCTTATTAAGGCGATTAATACGTTTAGTTAAAACTTATAGTAAAGTTTTCCGACTTTCCTTTAAGGCGTATATTTAGGCCTTTACTAAGTAATAAGGAGTCTTTATGCTAAGGAATACTTAAGTTCTTAGCGGGATACGTTATAAGAGACTAGCTTTATTCGGGCCTTATCTTATATTATTATCCTACTTACTTATTTTATACCGTTTTTAATCCTCCGCTAAGTCTTTTATTTTACTTACTAGCTTTATAAGCCGCTTATAGGCGAGATATTATATCTTACTTACTGCCGCTATTATAGTTATCCCCTACTCTTTATCGCTAAGCTTTTTAACTTATTATTTTTTTTACTCGGCGCTATTACTTATGCCTTTCCGCTAATTAACGTATATCTAGCTACTAAAAAAGTATTAAGGTAAGGGTAAGCCGTCTCGCTAATATTAACGGGTATAGTTAGCATTAAGGTATTAAATATTTATATTCCCGCTTAAAAGCGGGTAATAAGGTCCTTAATAGCCTTAATACCTAACTCCTTGCTTTTAAGGTTCTAAACGTACTTAATAGTCTTAAAAAACTTTTATATAAAAGGGGCCTTAAAGGTAAGAATATAAAGCGCGTAGTTAGTGCGGCTAATAAGGCGGATATTAAAGCCTAAGAATTTTATTGCTTAAGTTAAAGTTAGGTTGCGTTTAAACTCCTTACGGGCTTATAGGTAAAACTTAGTATAGTTTATAGCTAGGCCGAAACTCCCGATTATTATAATCTCGTCTTTAAAGTATAGGCCTGCAAAGCTAGGCCTATTAAAGATCGTATTAGTTACTACTAGCGGCTCTTATAAGATTAAGCGGCGGAATATATCGCGAGGCTAGTTATCGCTATCTCCTTTAGTTAAAAAGGGATAGCGGATAGACTATAATAAGGCGCTTATACGCTTTTATATAGCTAGGCTAAGCATAGCGGCGGGCGGGAAGAGCGTTTACTAAGCGGGACTAAATAGGTCTTTAAGGCTTATAGCGGCTATAAGCTAAGAAAGGGATTTTATAGTATAAGCTAAACCGCGTATAAAGCGAGATAAGGTTTTAGCTATAGTAGCTTAAAACGCCGCTATAAACCTAGCTATAAACTAGTTAAGCTAGGCTTTTAATATATAATTAAGGATAGCATAGACATTATTTTAGTCGTTTAGCTAAAGCAGGTTTTTACTAGCTATAGCGGCTATTATAAATCTTAAGACTATAATAAAGTTAGCTAACCTTAAGGTATTAAGTATTAGCTTGTTATTCCGCTAATAAAGATTTCCGGCTATACCTTAAAAATATATAGGCAGCGGGGGCTTTTAAATAGTAAAGGCTAAGCGGGAGGTATAGCTAAGTTACCGCGAAACCGGCTATCTAAACCTCGCTATAGTAAAAGGCTAAGAGGTAAGTCGTTTAAGTTAAGTATTTAAAGAGAGTAATATAGGCTATCCCTTATAGTGCCGTAATTTAAGTTAAATCCGTTAGCTTAAGCGCGGCTACGGAAAGCGGTATAAGTTTATACGGAAGCTTAAACTTAAAGGTTTTAACTTTTATTAAAGGACTTAAAGCTACGAAGAATAGCCGCCTTGTTTCTATAAAGCTTAAGAGCTTATTTATATCCTTTATATTAAAAGCATAGGGGCTTATAAAAAGGCGGGCTAAAGAAGTAGTTATAGAATAGCTAGTCTTAGCTATAAGAGACGTTAAACGATAAAGGGACTTAAAACAGGAGTATAAGGATTATAAGCTTAAGGTAGTAAAGGTTATATATATAGGAGTAAGCGAGGTGCGGCGGGCTATAGCTAGCGGTAAAGGGAAATATAGTGATAAAAGAAAGAAAGGAAAGGAGAGAGGGCGGGCGGTAAAGAGAATTTAAATAAGTATACTATAAGGCTAAAAAGGCCTTATTACCTAAGGTAAATAGTAGTATATTATTATTAAAAGAACTAATTACCTTAAGCGTAGTAAGTTATAGTTTCTTATAACTTATAGTAGCTTTTAGGTCTTATACTTAAGCTTAACCGCTTAATTCTCTTAGTTAAAGAGTTTTATATTAAGTTATAAAGGCCGCGCGTTATACTCTCGTTTAAACTACTTAAGTAGCTAACTCCTCTTATGTTTTTTTAAAGACTTTTACGATCTTTAATAAGAAGACCGCTTTTTTATCTACCTATAAGTTATAGCTACTTAGCTAGCTTTTTTAAGCTATAAGGAACTCTTTTTTTAGCTTTCCGCTATCTTTCTTTATTATATAGCTTTATAAGATTTGTTTTACTTTTTACTTATTTAAGTAAAGTATCCCTTTATCTTAAACTAGTCTTAAGTATATAGCTAGCTTATTTGCTAAGCGTAGTTATGCTATTAAAACGACTGGATAAATATAAAAGGACCTTTTTATATTTAGCTAGTATATAAGCTATCTTACTTTAGCGGTAACCTTAAAAGGCTTAGTATATCTTTTTTAAAGCTTTATTAGTTTACCGTTTGCGATATAATAGCCTTTACTAAGCTATAGCTAGACTTAATCGCTAGGCTTAAATTTTCGTAAGCGGTATTTCCTATTAAATCTATCCTTTATAGCGGCTTAAGTATAGGTAATAGCTAACTTAGCTTCTTTTTATAAGACCTCTTAGTTCCGTAAGTATAAGTAGTTATTAAAGAACTAAAGGCCGTTATTTATTCTTATTCTTATAATAAGCTTACTAAAGGCCGCGTAAATTACTAAGGAGAATAAATTATTAAGGCTAAACTATAAAGCGACTAGCATATCGGTTTAGCGTAAGTCTAGGAAATTAGCGGTAAAAAATCGTGGCGCGATTTTAATAGTTTAGTTTCGCCTTTTTAATAAGCTATTAGTTTAAGGGTACTAAGCGGTAAATATAAGAAGCTTTAATTTAAAAGCTTGCTATAAGGTCTACTAAAATACTAAGGTAAACTTTATATCTTAGTTTAAAATTATCCCCTTCGGAATCCCTTAGTTAGCGCGGAGTAGTTTAGTATATAACGCTTATACTTAGTCTTTAGCTATAAACTAGTTATTGCTTAAGATAAGAAGATATATTTTTAGGAATTTATTAGTTATAGTTAATAAGGTATTAAAGAAGTTCTTTATAGGATCTTTTTATAAGAATTATTCGGCTTAAACTACTAAGACCTTAGTAATAAAGTTTATCGCTATTATATAGTATAAAACCGGCAAGCTTTAGATTAAGATAAGCTATCTTAGCATCTTACCTTAGTTAGTTTAGTGATAGTAGTAAGTATTATAGCCGTTTATAACCTTATTTATATATTTATTAAGCTATAAGATTAAGAAGCTTTTAGATAGGTCTTATTATATATAGGTGCGGCCGGTATAAAATTATTTAGTATAGGCACCTTTAACGATCTCCTTAGTATAAGTCTTAAGGATATATAGTCTTTAGCGTCTATTATTCTCTATAAAGTATAGTAACCCTTATAACTAAAAGAATAAGAGTCTAAGGACCCCGTCCTTATCGCTAAGCTACGCTATAATTTTTGCTTATTATATATCCTTTATATATCTATTAATTATTTTCTAGCGGAGTGGTAATTCGATTAATACTTCTATATAAAAGAATACGTAGTCCGTTATCTTATCTTTTTAAATACGTTTTAATTTCCCTTCTTAGTTTAAGGATACCGGCTTATCGTCTTAATATAGTAAATATAAAAGCGCGTCCGGCATAACGTTTTTAACGCTTAGGATATAGTATACCTTAAGCGGGAATTAGCTTAAGTATTAAGACGCGAGGACTAGCTTATTATTAGATTTTATATTAATAAAGAATAAGGATTTTTAGTATACGATTTTATAAGTGCTTATATAGTTAGTAAAGATAACTACTTATAGCGTTTTTACGGATAGTACGATAGTGCGTAGCTTATATATTGCTTATACTAAACTAGCTACTTTAAGTTCTATAAGCTAGTATTAAGGTTCTCCGCCTTAAAAGGCGCGGCTTAAGTAAACGATAAGCTAAACCTTAGTTCCGGCTAGTACTATCTTTTTATCTTATTCCGCGCTTTTTTTTAAGTAAAAAGCTATAGCCGCTACTACGTATTTTTAGGATATATCGATTTAGATAAATAGTTATTAGGCGGGGCTAAAGTAGTAAATCGTTTAAAGCTTAGTAAGTTTCTTAGTTAAAATCGCGAAGGCCTCTTTTTTTTCCGGAGTAAGCTAAAAAGCGGCTTTTACGGCGTATTAAGCCTATCCTTAGCCCCTTAAGGGGACTCCTTCTTTCTATCTTACTTAAAGTAGCTCTATCTTTCGTTTTTAAAAAACGTTAACTTCCTTAGCGAAATATAGGACTATATAATATAGCTACTTAATAAAGCCGATATATTTCTTAAGCTATTAAAGGTTCTTTAAGAACGCGATATCCTTTAAGGCTCGCACGCGTTTATTTATATTTATTAAGCTAATAGCGTCTACTTTAAATCCGAGGAGCTATATAAATAAGTATACTAAGAAGGACTTTAGTCCGGATAAAGTAATATTATAATCGTAGAAGGCGTAGAATACGGCATTTAAATATTAAAGGTGTTTTTTAGCTATATTAAAGTAGATAATAATATCGTCGATATAAGCCGCCGCGTATTTTTAGTATTTACGGAGGACGTGATCGATAAACCTTTAAATATATGCTAAGGAGTTCTTTAAGCCTATAAGTATTATTAGTAATCTTTTTAGCTTACGATAGCTTATAACTATAAACCTTTCTTAGTAGTCTTAATAAACTAAGAACTAGTAAAAAACGATTATACGTTTACTATACTAATAAACTTCTTTCCTTAAAGGCGTTTAATTATATCGCTTTAAAGGGGCATTAAGTAAGCATTTAAGGTAGTAATAGCGTTAATCCCCTATAAGTCTATAATTACTTATCTCTTCTCTTTTTTATTTACTATCTATTATGCTATAAATACCGGCGCTGTAAATAAGGTTAGCTTATAAACTTATTTTAATCGGCTTTACGCGGTTAGCTAGCCGAATATTATATCTACTACCTTCTTATCTTTATCGCTTAATAGGTATAAACTTAATACGACTTATTAGTATTGCTATTCTTTTATTAAAAAAATGCGTATATATTCGGATTCGTCTATATATACTACTCCCTTATCTTTTTAAAGGCGGGGAAACGATTAAAGGATATCGTAGACTTTTAATATATATTTTAAGTCTTTAGCGTAGATCTAAACGCCTTTATTAGTAGTAAGTTTAAGTAAGTCCTTAGTTTAGCTAATTCCGAGTTTATAGTTTATAGTAAGATCCTTTTATAGGAAGTCTTTAGCGGGGTTTATTTTATCTAGACTTTTTATAAGGGCTTCCGCTAAAAAAGTAATAGCTTTAACCTCCTTATATAGCTAAAACTGCTTATCGAGGTCCGTAATTATCCTTACCTTTTAGCTTTAGCGAAGTATTAGTAGTTCTTTAAAATAGTTTATCGCTATAAAGCTCTTATAATCCTATATTATTATTTAAGCGAGCCTAGGGTTATTAAGGAAAAATATTATATTACGCCTTAATAGCGGCGCCTAGACTTATATAGGTAGGGCGTAACTAAAACTAGCTAAAATCGTAATAGTAATTAAGCAGATTACCCGTTTATATATCGCTAGTCTTAGCTAGACTATCTTAACTTCGGCTTTAATTCCTTTATAGGCCCCGATCCGTAAGACTAATATAAAGTTAATAAGGTCTTTTTAATAAGGACCTAAAAAGTCTTAGCTAAGTAATATATTAGCCGCTAAGCGTTTTACTATTTAGGCGCCGATCCTTACTTTTATAACTATAAGGCTACTATCTAGCTTTCTTAGTATATACGCGGTAAATTCCGCTTATTTAACGGTAGCTATCCTTCTTACTTCTTAAATAGGAATTCGTTAAAAGGAGTTTATAGTTACGTTTTAAAAGGTCTTTACTAAGTCGGCTTAAATAAGGCTTTAGTCTGCCTTAGTATCCGTATAGGCTTTAATACTTATCCTAGGCCTTTTCTTTCCGTAAACTAATAAGTATATATAGGTAAATCGTTACGGCCTATTAAGGTTTAATAGCTAAACGTTAAGGGAAGCCTTAACTATCTAAACGCTTTATAGCTTTTAAATAACTACTAACTATATTAAGCTACGTCTTTATATAGCAATATCTTAGTTAGGGTTTAGGGGGTGTTTATCTTTAACGTATTAATAAAGTTTATTCTTTAAGGGGAATGCTTTACTATAAAATCCGCACGCTTTATTAGCCTCCTATACTAAGTCTACTATAATATAGATTGCGGTTTCCTTTAAGCTTTTATTAGTATTTAATTAAGCTCTTTTTATATTATACTTTTTATCCTTTAAATAGTCGTTCGTCTTTACTATAGTTCCTTCCTTAGTTGCGGGGTATGCCTATTTTAGCTTTAGTATTAGCAAGCGTATAGTCTTAAAGGTCCTTTTTCTTTTAAGCCGGAGGACCTTAACTTATATTCTTAGCTATTTAAGCGGGTTTCTTCCTTAACCTAGCGAGCGCTATAAGGCCTAAGGTATATCCGCCCTTACTAAGCGGTCTAAAAACGTAACCCTTAATCTTAGCGAGCTTTTAATAAATAGTTAAGGCGTCTTAAACTATCTTTTAAGTGCGTATAGGGTATAGCTAATTAGCCCTTACCTTTTTATAAGTTAAACCTATTCTTTTTATATTAATAAGTGCTTTTAAGATCCTTAAGTATATTTAACTTATAGCTAAGGAAAAATTTCCTTATATTTGTTAATCCACTTATTAATATTCTTATTCCTTATTAAACGTTATAAAAATTCTTATAAGTAAATATCTAGCTTTTAGTAAATTACTATAATTAAGTAGTTTAGCTAGTAAAGCGCGGCCTTAGCTTTACGTTATAAGCGCGATATTTAAGACTTAAAGTTAGTTCCCGCTACTATATCTTTAATAGTAAAGTGCTTTTTATTAAGTGCTTATATCGCTATATTTAAGCGGATTTTAAACCGTTTTTATAAAGCGGATATTTATTAGCTTAATCCGATACTAAGCTTGCTAAGTTCTTCTTATTATAGTTTTAAGAGGTCCTTAAAATACTATTCCGCCGCACTTCCTTAAAGGAAGGAGGGCAATTAAATAGCTAATTCGTTTATATAAGCCTCGCCTTTATTAGCGTTTCGGCGGATAAAGTTAATAAAACGGTTTACTCCTTAAAACGTACTAGCCTTATTATCTTCTTAGACTTCGTTAAAGAATACTTTTAAAGGTCTTAATAAGTTAAATCTCCTTATATCCTTAGCTTATAGTTAAGGTCTTTCTTTAGGCTTAATAAGCGCGTCTTCTTTTCTTAATACTTAAAAGAGACTAAGGAATTATTCGTTTAATATTACTACTATTCTTACTAAGGGGCTTAAAGCTATACTTAGTCTTAGTATCTATACGCTTAAAATAGATAAGTTTAGCTTACTAAAGGTATTACTTACTATATCTTTATCGCTTATTATAAAGGTCTTAGTCTTAATACTCTTACTAAGCGCTTAACCTTTTATTTTATATGCGTCCCGGAATCCGGTGCGCTATAAGGCCCTTAGCGTAAAAAGCTCGTTTTTATTAATTAAAAGTCTTAAAAATGCTTTAATTAGCGCGGCTATAATAAATAAGGCTAAACGGTAATACTAAACTAAAAAACTACTAAGTATTCTTTAAGGCGGATTTCTAGTTAAGGCCTTTAAGCTAAACTTTATTAATAGTATATAGTAAAAATATCTACTAAGCTTATCGTCTTAAGGAAAGAGTAACTTTATTATAGGCTTGATTTAAAGGGTATTTAGCGGGTAAGGGGCCGGATAGTTTTAAGGTTAGCTTATCTTTACTTCTTTTTTTTAAAGGATAATTAATCTATTTAAGTAATATTAAATTTAGTTTACTTAGTTATATAGGTTTTATCGTTTTATAGTCTATCCTTTATTAATATTCTAAAAGCGGATTGCCTCTTAAAAGGTAGTAGTCTTAGCTTAGCTAAGTAAGACTTATTTTACGTCTTATTTAGCTTTATAGGCTATCGCGGTATAGTACCTTAAAAAAGGGTAAGGGAGATTATTAAACTAGTATACTTAGTAAGCCGTAGCCTTTTCCGCTTTTACGGCTTACTTATCTTAGTGTTTTATTATAAGCGCGTTAAGGAAGAGGTGCTTATTATTAAGGTTAGACTTAAAGGCTAATAAGAGCTTCTTATTAAAGAAAATATCGTTTAGTATCTAACTTTTTATAGGATAAGTACTTAATCGTGCGATATAGTTGCTCTTAGCTTAGCGGATATTTAAGGGATTTCCGTTTAAATAGGTAGGAATTACTACTATTTACTACGCTATATAGTATAAGGATAAGGGGATAAGGCGCGGACTAATTACCGCCGGTTAAGGCTAGTATTATAGACTAATTACCGCTAGTTAAGGCCGGTACTATAGCTTAATTACCGCTAATTAAGCTAGTATAATCGATTAATTACCGTATATAAACGTATATAAGGGTTTAAAAATAGTAAAAAGCTTATTTATTTTTAAAAGTATAGCTAGCTACTTTATACTTAGTTTTTTAAGCTATTTTTAAGGATCTTAAACTACACTATTTATAGTACGTAGATAAACTATTAATATCTTTATAAAATCGCTTAATAAACTAAGTATAAGCTTAGTTAAAAATACTATAAACTATAGTTAAGGAAATCCCTTAAATATCCTTAAATATCCCTTAAAAATCGCGGTAAGGTTTATTTTATATCTTCCGGGGTGCTTTTATAGTTAAAAATAGGTCGAACTATAGTTAGGATATCTTACGGAAATCCTTAAAAATCCCCTAAAGATACTAGCGGAATCCGCATAATAGTTTTTATAGTATTTCTTATAGTTAAAGACGTTATAAACTATAGTTAAGTAAGGTCTTAACCCTTTATAGTATTATCTCGGAGACCTTAGCGGGGTCCGACCGGTAATATTTATTATATCTCCTTAAGCGAGCCTTCGTAGTATATACTTTAAGCGTTTTTATCGCGGGGTTCCGTAAGGCTTCCTTAAGAGTAAAGTAAGGAGTCCGGGCGTGGCCGTTTAAATTTTATAATAACTTAGCTAAGACTCTTTAGTTCTTTATTAAAAGGACCTTATTAACTTTATATTAGTCTTATAAATTAAGGTCTATAAAAGGATTAAAGCTAAAGTTAAGATAGTTTAGCTAAGACTAGTAATATATAGATAGGTAATTTACTTATATACTATAATAGTTTTAGCTAGTTCTAGCTACGCTTTACTTATAGAAGTTTACGCGCCGCTATTAAGGCGTAATATAATGTTTTTCCTTTATAACCTTAAGCTTGCTTAAACGATAATATAAGATTATAAAAGCTTTATAGCAATAAACTATTTTAAGGAACTATTAATACTTTATTAAGGCTAAAAGGTAAAGATAATTATAAACTTTAATAAGCAGTTTAAGCTATATAAGGAGGTAAATACTACTACGCCTTAAATAAAAGCCTTTATAGAAAATCTAGATAAGATAGACCCCGTTAAGGACTTTTTATAAAAAGATCTTATAGTAAACTATAAGCTTAAAATCGGCCGAACTAAGGACTTACTTAAATTAACTACTAATAAGGGCGTTGGGATTTAGACTAAAAACCTAAAATACGTATTAAAAGTCTAAGATATCTTTTAATCGTTTCCTTACCTTTAAAGGGATAAGGGAGTAGTATATATAAATAAGTCTAAATATATATATATTCTTTTAGTAAAAACATAGTAATACTAATAAGTTATATTAAGATTATACCTATTAAGCAATAAGGATAAGAAGGTAGTAGATATAATATTTAGCTAGCTAACTATAAAAGGCTGATTAAAATAAGTTATAAGCTAACTTTATTTTCGGTATTAGTATTTATAGTATAAAGGATAGTAAATAAAAAGGAAAAAGGATAAGTAATTATAAACTTATAAAGGATTGACGCTATTATTACTTTAAACGCTTACTTAATGCCCCTTAAAAGCGATATAATTAAACGCTTTTAAGGAAAGAAGTTTATTAGTATAGTAGATATATAATCGCTTTTCTATTAGTTCTTAGTTTATTAAGACTACGAAGAAATATTTAAAGTTATAAGCTATTATAAGCTAAAAAGATTACTAGTAATACTTATAGTCTTTAAGAACTCCTTAGTATACGTTTAAAAGTTTATTAAATAATATTCTTTATAGATATTAAGAATACTTAGCGGCTTAAATTAATAATATTATCTACTTTACTATAGGTAAAGAATACCTTTAATATTTAAAGGATATATTCCGCGCTTTTTATAACTATAATATTACCTAATTTAAACTAAAGTCCTTTTTAGCATACCTCTCTATATAGCTCCTAAAATTTAAAGTAGACGCTATTAGCTTAATAAATATAGATAAACGCGTACGAGCCTTAAAGGATATTATATTCTTAAAGAACCTTTAATAGCTTAAGAAATAGATTAGCTTTATTAAGTAACTACGCTATACAGTCCTATATTTTGCTAAGGTAGTTAACGTCTTATAAAAATAAAAGATAGAGCTACTTTTAGTAGGATAAGAAGAAAAAGTCCTTTTAAAGGGCTAAAGATAAGCTTATTATACTATAAAAGCCGCTTTTTAGCTTACTTTAAAAAAAGAAAAGGCCTTTATAGATCTAACTAAGAAGCTTACTAAGTCTAAAACGATTTACTACTTTAACTACGCTTAATAACTATTTATTTAAATCGATATATCTTAGGAATATAAAGTAATAGTTATAGCTTTTTACTTAAAGAAAGATATAAAATAAGATAAAAAGACGCTATTAGCTTAAACTAAGGTTTAGCTTCTTATTTACTTTAACCGCGCCCTTTAAGGCGGAGAGCCTTTATACTAGCTTATAAAACTTAAAGTAGCCGGTTTAGTATAAGTCGTTTATAAGTTACGCATTATAATACTATCTAGAAAAATATTATAAAAAGTTATCTTTACTAACTATATAAGCACTTATAGAATTATAAACTAAAGCTCCTTATTTTTTATTAGTATAAAATCTAATAATAAGCTAGTTCTTATATCTTTATACTTAAGCTAATTCCCGCTAAAGGTATGCTATATCCTAAGCGTTAAAAACATTATCTTAAACGCTCTTTTATATTTACTATACTAAGACGATAAGCCGGTATCCTTAAATTAAAAAGGGGAATTAAAACGTATTTAACAAGATAAGATAAAAAACTACGTATTCCTTTACGCGGAAGTATTAATTTAAATTACCGCTCTACTAAAAAATAATTAACGGATATATAAAGGATATATAATAAGTAAAGATTATAGTATAGCTTAGCGATAAGGACGGTATCCTTAAACTCCTATTCTTTTAGTTATAAAGGTTATTATACTTTATAAAGAATAATAAACGCTAAAGACTATATATCCTTAAAACCTATACTATAAAGATTATTAAAAACGCCTACGCTAAATATTTTTATACTAGCCGCACCTATATATAATAAGATTTATTTAAGAGCTTCTTAATCTTATAGCTTAATAAATATATAAATAAGGTTATAAATAGCTATAATACTTATTACTATAATTAAACTAATTAAGGTAAGACATTAAAGCAACTTATCTTAATTTAAAGCCCGCCGGTTTTATACTATATAATAGTAATCGACTTTATTATTAAGCTTTTAATAGTTTAAGCTAAATAATTCTTATAAAAAGATCTTATAAAGAACTTTTTTAATACCTTATTAACTATAACTAAGAAATTCTTAAAAATATATCTCCTTATCTTAAGCAATAACTAGTTTATAGCAAAAGACTAAGTATAAGCATTATATATTAAGCTACTCCGCGCTAACTAAAGGATTTTAAAGGGGATAATCTTTAACTAAGATATAAAGTTTACCTTAGTATTTTAGCAGACTTTATAGTAAGCTTTTAAATCAAAGCTTTTTTTATCTACCGCTTAGTACCTTTAAACTAATAGCTTATTAAAAAGGCAAAACTAAACTATAAAAATCGCGCTATAATTCTTTACCGTTAATTTCTTAGACTTACGCTAAACTAATACGCTAGTCGCCTTTTAGTTTAGCCTTAATCATTCTTTCTCCTTAATAATTTATATAGCCCTTAATAAGTTTATTATAAAGATAAAAATAAATAATAGCTTTTAGTTTTTTAATAACTACTTATACTTATAAAACTAAAAGGTGTTATAAAAAAAAGCTAAGTTAGCTATTGCTTATACTTAGGCCGTTATAAAGAATAAATATAATAAGAAATACCGCTTGCTAAAATTTAAGCCTAGCGATTAAGTTTAGCTATAGCTTAATAAAAGTTACTATATCGCAGATAGTAAACTAGCAAAGCTTTAAGAAAAAAGTATTAAGCCGTTTAAAGTTATAAGTAACGTAAGATAGCTTATATATTAGTTAGATATAAAAAGGTCTTATAATATCTATTTAGTTATTTTAATAATATAATTACTCTTAATAAACGAGCTAGCTATATACTTAAGCTTAGTTTAAGATAAAAGGATACTTTACTTAAATAAGTAAAAAGTAAAATAAATCCTTTAAAGCTATATAATAAAGAACAGCGGCGGAAAGCTAAGGAAGAAGTTCTTTATAGCTTAAAAAGGCTAGCTAAGTAGCTATAACTTATAAGTAAAAAAAAGGTAGTCTTTTTATTAACGATTATAAAACCTTTTAAAAAAGCATAAAAGGAGTTAGCTACTTAAGTAGTTTAAATAAGAGTATAATATACGGCTTTTATAACTTAATATAAAACTCTTTAACTAAAAATATTAAGCGGTTAAGCCTAAGTATAAGACTTTAAAGCTACTATAAGTTATAAGAAACTAAAACCTATTATACTTAAAGTAATTAGTTATTTTAAAAATAATATACCGTTATTTACCTTAAGTAATAAGACCTTTTTAGCTTTTTAGTATACTTATTTAAATTCTTTCCGCCGTTTACCTTCTTTCCTTTTTTTTCTTCTTTTTATAACTATATTTCCTTTTACTACTAGCTATAGCCCGCTATACTTTACTTACTCTTTTATATATAACCTTCTTTACTTTAAGCTTATAATCCTTATACTCTTATTTTAAGTCTTTTTATTATTAAACGTCTTTTATAGCTAAGATTAGCTATTCCGTAATGACTTTTTTAGCCCGCTTTTTTATAAGCCCTTATACTTTTAATATAAAAGATATAAGTAAGCGCTTAAGCTTTATAAAAATAAGGTAGCTACCCTTTATAACTTTAAGTCCTTTAATAAGAGTTAAAACCTTTAAGTTTAAGATTCTATATAAACTTACGCCGCTTTCCGCAACCGCGCTTAAGCTAAAAGATTCGACTTAAATTACGGTACTATAAAGGACGGCCTATATTACCCTCTTTAAATACTTAACTTAAACAACTTACTTCTTAGCCTTATACTATAGCGTAGTTTAGATAGCTAGTTTCGTAATAACTTAGCTATACTTCTTCCTTAGCTTTTATTATTTAAAAGCCCCCGCTACTTAAATATTTTTTAAGGTATAGCTAAAAGTCTTTATTAATAAAATAACTAGCTAATACTTAATGCCTTTAAGTTAGCTAACCTCGTTATAGTTTTAAGATTTATAGTAGCCGCTATAGCTAGCGGAAATATACTTTAGCTAAACGATTAAAATAATATCTACGCTATCCTTAACTATATATTTAAGGCCTAGCCTAACTAGTTTATAGCTAGGTTTATAGCAGTATCTTAAGCTATTATAGCTAAAACCTTATCGCGCTTTATACGCGGTTTAGCCCGCGCTATAAAATCCCCCTCTTAGCTTATAGCCGCTATAAGCTTTAAAGACTTATTTAGTCCCGCTTAGCGAACGCTCTTTTTACTTACCGCTATACTTAGCCTAGCTATATAAAAGTATATAAACGTCTTATTATAGTCTATCCGCCGTCTTTCCTTTACTAAAAGAGATAGCGATATTTAGCCTTATAATATATTCCGCCGCTTAATCTTATAAAAGCCGCTAATAATAATTAATACGATCCTTAATAAACTTAGCTTCGCAGGCTTATACTTTAGTAACGAGATTATAATAATTAAAAGTTTTTACTTAGCTATAAACTACGCTAAGTTTTACTTATAGGCCCGCGAAGAGTTTAAACGCGACTTAACTTTAACTTAAGTAATAAAATTCCTATGCTTTAATATCCGCCTTATTAGCCGTATTAACTATACGCTTTATATTCTCGCTTTTAAGGCCCCCTTTATAAAAAGGTTTTTTAAGACTATTAAGCACGTTTAGAACTTTAAGAGTAAGCAGTTAAGTATTAAGGCTATTAAGGACTTTATTACCCGCTTTTAAGCGGGAATATAAATATTTAATACCTTAGTACTAACTATACTTATTAATATTAGCGGGACGGCCTACCTTTACCTTAATACCTTTTTAGTAGCTAAATACGCGTTAGTTAGCGGAAAGGCGTAAGTAATAGCGCTATATAAAAAGGATAATAAGTTTAAAAGCTTAATAATAAAAAGCGGGGGATAACTATAATAGTACTAGTAAGTAAGATATAATATCTTACTTATAAGCGGCCTATAAGGCTAGTAAGTAGTATAAAAAACTTAGCGGAGGATTAAAGAATAGTATAAAAAGTAAGTAAGATATTAATACGAAATAAGGCTTAAATAAAGCTAGTTCTTTATAATATATCTAGCTAAGGAATTTAAATATTCCTTAGTATAATAACTTTCTACTTCTTAATAAGTGCTTAAATATACGCTTTAAAGGAAAGTTAAAAAGCTTTTTTATAAGTTTTAGCTAAATATACTAATCGACTTAATAAAGATAAAGATATATAACTAAATAAAAGGTAAGGATTTATAATAAAAGCCGCTTATTAACTATCTTAAGCTATTTAGCTACTATTAGCTAAATAGGCCGAAAAAACTATTTAAAGGATAAGGACGGCGTATTATTAATATAGTTTTAAGACGTTACTATAAAGCTATTACTTAGCGCCCCCTTTACTTTATTTTTATTTTAAACTAATAAAGACTTTAGCTTTTCTTTCTTACTTAAGGGAGTTATTATAAAATTTAGATAGCTATGCTTAGACTCCTTACTTTACTCTTAAGGAGCCTTATAAAACCCCGTAATAAAAACGTTTAAAGCTTGTATTATAAAGGCCCGCTTAAAGGGATATAACGAATATTACTAGTCGGACCTTACTAAGGTTTTTAAGATATAACTACGGAGGCTTAAGAGCTTACTTAACTATAGTTTATAATATTTTTAACTATAGAAAATACTATAAAAACTACTAAGCGGATTCCGCCGATATCTTTAAAGGATATTTAAGGACTTCCGCGGGATATCTTAACTATAATTTAACCCGTTTTTAACTATAAAACCACCTTAAAAGATATAAGGTAAACCTTACCGCGATTTCTAAAGGATATTTAAAGATATTTAAAGGATTTCCTTAATTATAGTTTATAGTATTTTTAACTAGGGTTATATTTAGTTTATTAAGTAATTTTATAAGGATATTTATAGTTTATATACGTACTAATAATAGATAAAAGAATAATATAGTTAAAGATCCTAAATATTAAGTTAAAGAACTAAGTATAAAGTAGCTATCTATGCTTTAAAGAATAGATAAGCTTTTTACTATATTTAAACCCTTATGTATGTTTATATGCGGTAATTAGTCCGTTATACTAGCTTAACTAGTAGTAATTAGTTTATAGTACCGGCCTCAACCGGCGGTAATTAGTTCGCCCCTTATCCCCTTATCCTTACGCTATAAAGCGTAGTATAAACTAAAAGCTTTATTACTTAATTACTTATTTCTGCCCTTTAATCTACGAGCTAATTTTCTTAAGAAATTACGTTTAAACTAAATACTTTAAACAGGCCTTTTTTAAGTTGAAAAAGTAATCAACTAAACTTAAAAAAGGTTAGGCCGCTTTAAAGTAAGAAGAATATAAAATATACCTTTAAGAGGAAGTCTATTAATAAGCTTAAGTAATAGTAGTTAACGTTTTTAACTAAGCTAAAAGAAAGACCTTATAAAAGAGCTATTAGTAATTTAAACTTAATCTTAAGCTAACTTACTTTTTTTATAAAAAAAGAAAATATATAAATTAAGTTAAAAAATAAAAAATAAAATAAATGCTATACTACTTCTAAAAAAGAAAATTACACTTTCTTATAGCCTTTAAGCAAAATATATTATAAAGAGTATAAATTATAAATACGTATAAAATATATAAAATCCGCTATTAATGTCTTAGCATAATAAACATTTTTTATATTATACAACGTATATATAAGTAGTATATAAACAGATTAAAAAAGGTTATTAATAAGGATTATATATATAATCTACGCTAAAGTGCTATAACACCTTGTATTTCTTATTTAATTAATCTTTAAGCTTATAAATATTATATAAACTTAAATTTAGTACTATGCCTTATAATATAAAATAAAAAAGGATAAAGCGCGGACTAATTACTATATATAAACGTATATAAGGGTTTATAAATAGTAAAAAGGTTATCTTTTTCTTTTAAGCATAGCTAGCTACCTTATGCCTTAGTTCTATAAGCTAATTTTAAAGATCTATAATTATAATATCTTATTATTTATTGTTAATATATAAATAAACCGTAAATATCCTTATAGAATTACTTAAAAAACTAAGTTTAAACTTAGTCGGAAATACTATAAATTCTAGTCGGAGAAATCCCTTAAATATCCTTAAATATCCCTTAAAAAATACGGTAATGTTTATTTTATATTTTTTAAGGTGCTTTTATAATTAAAATTTAGCCGAACTATAATTAAGATATCCCGCTAAAATCTTTAAATATCCTTTAAAAATACTAGTAGAATCCGTTTAGTAGTGTTTATAGTATCTTTTATAATTAAAAACGTTATAAACTATAATTAGATAGGCTTTTAAGTATTTGTAATTATATCTTAGAAACTTTAGCGGGGTTTAATTAATAATATTTATCGTTTCTCTTTAAGCGACCCTTTATAGTATGTGCTTTAAGCGTTCCCGCTACGGGGTTTTATAAGGCTCCTTAAAAGTAAAGTTAGGAGTCTAAGTATAGCCGTTTAGATTCCGTAATATTTAGCTTCTAGCCTTCTATAAAAAGTCGCGCTATATAAAGGGTCTTTATTTAAATTTCTTAAGTTATATATAGCTTAGGAATTTTCTATAAAAAAAGCCTTAGTTTTCTTTTTACTTTTAATAGATTATTAACCTTCTATATATATTCTTTAGCTATTTTTTTACCTTTTTATATATTTTTTATACTCTTTTAAATCTTTTACTTATAGTTACTTACTTTCTTTTTACTATGCTTATTTTACTTTTTTAGTAGTTATAAGCCTAGTTCTTTTTTAGCTAAAAATACTTTAGCTCTTTACTAACGGGTTTCTAACTATTAAATAATTATTAAATTCTATAAAGGTTCTTCCTTATAAATAATGTTATTATGCTTACTTATCTTATTTATTTTAGAATTTTCTAGATTTCTTATTAAACTTAGTTTCTAAATTCTCTTTTCTTTTTATACCTTATGTTTTATACCCGTATTTCTAAGGCTATACTAAGCAATAAAAAGTCCTTTAAGACTTTTTTCTTATATAATAAAGTCTATGCCCTTTTAAAATCTTTTTTAATATTTTTCTAAATACTTTATAAAAAGCCTTTAACCCTTTTTCCCTCCTTTTACTTATACTTCTTAAATTTTTATAAGCTATTAAAATTTTAATAACTAAAAAATAAACCTTTTAAAAATAAAGTTTAACGTATTAAAAACTATTCTTTTTTAAACAATTTGCTTTATAATTTTCAAACCTTATTATTATATCTTTTAATTTATATTTTTTCTAAACCTTTATACTTTTTTACTTTTTTTTTCTCTATCGACTTTTTTATTAAAATACCTCTTAGAAACATTAATAAAAAACATAGCTACTAAAAATAACTATTTATTTAGTAAGCTAAAGGGTTCTTTAAATTATTCTTCTTAGTTTCTTTAAATAAAATCCGTTTTTATCTAAGAAAAAGCCACCGGAGATATTTCTTAAGATCCTTAAACTTAATCCGCGGGAATTATTACCTTTATATATCTAAGAGTTAAAAATAGCCCTCTTTTCTAAATAAATAACTATACGATTATTAAGTAAGCTTAAGAAGCTTAAAAACCCCTTTAAAACCTAGTAAACTTTACTTTGAATTTTCTTCTTATAAAAAAATTGTTTATTCCCACTATTTAAACTTATACTTTAATTAAGGTCTATCTTAATTATATAAAGAAAAATCTTTTTAATAAGCTAAATACTAAAGAAATTACGATTTTAAAGGTAGTTATTATTAATTAGATTTAAGAATGCTAAAATATTTCTTATTTTAGCTTTATAACTAGTATTTCTTAAGCCTTTTAGGATAACGCTTAAGCTTATACTTTAAAAACACTTTTTGTCTTTTTAATCGATAAGTTTAAACGATTTAAGCTTTAAAAGGTCCTTTTTAAATTAGCTATTTTTTTAATATAGTAAAAAACCCGCTTTTTATAAAGATTATAAGAGAAACAGCTTTACTTTAAAAAACTACTTTTAGCTTAAGGAAAATAAAGATAAGGTTAAGGTAGTAAGTTTTAAACTTAAAGCCTTTTTTTTTTAAAAGCCCCTTTTACTTAAACCCGCTTAAAAGTATTAAAATAAGAATAATAGGCGTTAAAAGCTTATACCCTCCTTAAAAGACTCTTTTTAAGAAAGAGTTTTAATTACTAGTAAGTTCGTAGTTAAAAGCCGAAAAAAGATATTAGTTTCTTCTTTTAAAAAGGCCTTTACTTACTAAAGAAATACTTTATATTTCTAATACCTTAGTTTTCATAAATAACCCTCTTTTTATAACCTTTATACTATTTATTCTTATTATGCCCTTTTTATATATACCTTTTTTATATGCCTCTTAAAAAGAGACAACAAATAGTAATATAAAGCATATTATAAAACGTAAAAGTGTCTTTTTTATTTGTTTTGAAAGTCATTTCTAAAGTAGATGAAAACGTTAAAAACAAAAAAAAGAATTTCTATAGCTTTATTTTTAATATACAGGCTTTTAAGTATATAATATTTAATATATTACTACCTTTTTCTTATTAAGAGATAAATATAATTACTACTTAAGGAAAAGCGTTTTTTTATGATAGTTAAAAGCCTAGCGAATTCTTATTGTTAATTTCTAAATAGTAATATACGTTATATACTAAGAAATTGCCTTTATATACTTAAAATTAGTATAAATATTATAAGCTAATGATTTCTTTTTAATACCTTTGCTTTAACTTATAAAGACAATATAACCCTTATAAGTAATAGGCCTATAGATAATATACCTATAGATAGTAAGAATAAAAATAAAACTATAAATATAGTTTTTTAATATAAAAAACTAAGATATATAAATTATAAATTTTTAAATAAATACCTTAAAGAAGATATTTTAATAAAACTATAAATAAAGCTATTAATAATAAAGATAAGACTATATAAAGCTTATATAAAAGCTGAATAAATAGGAAAAAGAAAACAACTTTTTTTTAAGAAAATACCTTTTTTAAATAAAGTATAAACTAATAATGAAGTTTATATTAAAACCCCTACATATAATATATATATATATCTTATACTACTAGCAGATATCGAAGACCATATTTTAAATAGGTAAGACAGAATATCTACTTAAGTTCTTAGAATATAAGTAGGAATTAAAAGAAAATATAAATACGACTACTATAAAAAAGGTTTCCTTATATAACACAAGGGACTTTATATATAATATAAAACTATATTGCTTAAGAAACGGCCTTATATTTAATATAAGGCTTATCTATAACCCCTATTTTTTTACTAAAAAAGCAAGGATGAATAAGACTATATATAATAAAGTATAAGCTATGTTTTTAATCTTAAAATTACTAAAAGACTAATAAGGCGAAGCTATTTTAAGAGCTATATATATTAACAATATGCCCTCTTATTTTGCTATAAGCTTAATATCTACTATGGAAAAGAACGATTATATAGCTTTAAGTTAAAAAGACTTAAATAAAATAAAAGTATTTAAGAGTGTTATATTTTCGAAGAATAAAACACCGGATAATAAATAAAAGCTTAAAGCTTATAAAGGCATAATAATAAGCTTTTAAAATACAGCTAATAAAATATATAACTTTTTTAAACAAAAAGTAATAATTTCTAAAGATATAACAATAATTAAAAATAACTTCTTAAATAAAGAAGAATATACTAATTTTAATAATATGCTTTCTTTTAATAAACTACTAAATAATTATATTACTAGTAATAATAATACTAGTAGTCACAATACTAGTACTAGTAATAATAGTACTAATAATAATAATACTAGTAATAATAATACTAGTAATAATAATACTAGTAGTAATAATACTAGTAGTAATAATACTAGTAGTAATAATACTAGTAGTAATAATACTAGTAGTAATAATACTAGTAGTAATAATACTAGTAGTAATAATACTAGTAGTAATAATATTAGTAATAATAATACTAATAATCATAATATATAGTAAAATATTAAAAGATTTAAGACGAAACAGCTAAGAAGGCTATTAAATATTATAAAGATCTTATATAATATCTTATATATAATATTATAAGTAATAATAATAATATAAAATATATTCTTTTTTTAAAAAAGAAAAGTAAAGATCTTATAAAGCTTACTACTTATAAGTAGGCTATAAATAGTCTATAGATAAAAGATTAAAAGAAGGATATACTAACTAAACTAAACGAACTTATAAAGCTAAGTACTAAGAAAATATAAGCGCTTCTTAGTAGTAAAAAGGCTTTAAGCGGCTAATAGGTCTAAATAATAAAGAAGAATAAAAGGAATAATATAATAAGATATAAAGCCCGCTTTATAGCATAAGGCTATAAGTAAATATATAACTTAGATTATATTAAAATCTTTTTTATAACGACTAAACCTAAGTTTACTAAACTTTTACTTATATTAACTAGAACTAGTCATTAGTAAATACTATAATAAAGTATAAAGAATACATTTCTTTATATAGATATAAAGATAAAAACTTATAACTATACTATAAGACTATAAGAACTCTATAATAAATTAAGACTTAAAGCATAATAAGAATTCTAAAGAGCAATATAAAAAAATAAAGCTAGTTATAAAATTAAAAAAAGCTTTATATAGTCTTTAACAAAGTTTAATACTTTAAAAAAAAATTATTTAAGGTCTTAAGCTATTAAGGGTTTTCTTGCTTATATATAAACGAAGAAGGGTTTATAAATAACAAGCTATTTAAAACTATATTAGTTTATATAAACGATCCTTTGTTTTTTAGGCCTGAAAAGCATTTTATACCTTATAAACGTAATAAAATAAGCAAGGTCTTAAAGATTGAATTTTTAAGCGAAGAAAACAAAAATAACTATAACTATATATAAAGTAAAACGATATATATATATATATTTTTAGAGAAATACACCGTTAATAAGATAATAGAATTTAATAAAAAAAGTATAAAAACCTTAAAAGCCTTTGCTATAAAGGGAGTAAAATAAAATAAAATAAAACACGAAATAGTTATAAAAATACTTTCTATTAAAATAAATATAAATAGGCCTACTATTTGTTTTAGTCTTATTTATAAGGTTTAATAGATTATACGTAGTAGTGTAAAATGCTAGATTCACCTTTTCTTTAATAATTCTATATTTTAAAGCACTAATTACAATCTTAAAATACCTAAATATTTCTTCTAGCTTAAGTATATATTCTAACTAAAATATAGTACTTAATATGCTATTTAATAAAGCCTTTACTCAAGCTATTTAAGCCCGTGACTTTATAAGCTATAAGTTAGTCTTTAGATACTATTTCTTTTTAAATAATAACTTTATAAGCTAAGCTTACTAAAAACTAAATATATCGTACTTTGTTTATATAAAGAAGAGTATATAGGCTTTAAAAAGGTTAATAAAGAAGCTTAAAATTTATATAGTTATTTAAAATAGTAGTATAAAAAATATTAATAAATATACCTTAAAATAAAGTCTTTATTTTATTTATAGATTATTAATCTAATTTAAAAATAGTAAAAAATACTTAATAATATAAGCTAAGGAAACGTATAAGCTTAGAATAAAAGTTAAAACATAGAAATAAAAAAGAGAGGAAAAGAAAGGGTTTTTATATAAAATCTAAAGATAATATAGCAGATATATTTATAAAGAGACTAAGCTTTATATTATTTTATAAATTGTAAGATTTTCTAAAAATAAAAGACGTTATAATATAAATTCTTATAATAAAGGTTTTTTATTATTCTTTACTTACTTAAGCTTTCCTTTATATAGCTTTAAAGTGTTTTTAACCTATATAAAGGTTTTCTTTAGAAATTAAAAATAAAAGAGGTTTTATTTATATATACCTTTTCCCTTTTAAAAAACACGCTTAAGTGTTTCTCTATAAAAAATAGGTTTTCTTAAGCTATAAAGAAAGAATCTTTTCTTATTTAAGGTTTTTACTTTACTTTTAATAGTATAACTAAAGCGCACTTTTATACTATAAGTACTTTTTTAAGAAGGTTATAAGAGAGTAAAATATACTTTCCCGTAGTTTTTAGGCTGAATATAGTATAATTAGTGCATAATATAAATATGCTAAACTTATACAAAATCCGTTATTTAATTCTATATATAATATATCTTTTTAAATATTATATAACGTATATATAAGTAAGGTATAGGCAGACTAAGAAGGGGTGTATATATAAACTATATATACGATTTACGCTAAGTTGCTATACTACTTTATATTTCCTATAAAATAAATCTTTTAGCTTATAAATATAATATAAACTTAAACCTAGCTTATAGCATATTATAAAAAGTCACGCTATATAAAGGGACTTTTTTCTTTATAACCTAAGTTACTTATAGCTTAAAAAGTATTTATAAAAAGAGATCTTAGTTCCCCCTTTACTTTAAAGAAATTATTAACCTTATATATATATCTTAGCTATTTCTTTCCTTTTCTATACGCTTTTTATACCCTTATAATCCCTTAACTTATAGCTACTTACTTGCTTTATACTTAGCTTATTTTGCTTCTTTAGTGCTTAAATAATATTAAACTTATAAATACTAATAAGTATAGATATACTATCTAACTACTTTATTTCTTAATTTCTTATAAGCGATTAAAAAACAAATAAGCTTTATTAATAAGCTTTATTACTTTATTACTTACTTTTATTAATTAAAGAACTTGCTATAATAGCTAAAAACTACTAAATTTCAAACTATTATAGATTATAAATAACTCCTTAGTAAGTAAGTTTAAGTATATTTTACTGCTAAAGCTAAGTTTATTTTTACTATTATAAAACTTAAAGCATTTTAAGAGATAACTATAACTTTTGCTTTTAATATAATACTTTAATACTAAAACCTTTATAAGCTACTTTTTACTATGTTAAAGATACGCTATAAGTTTAAGTTTAATATTATTATAGTTTTATTATACTAAGTCTCTTTTTATTATAAGCTATAATATAAAAAAGGCTATAGTTATACTATCTTTACTATCTTATAGTTAAGCCGATATATAGCTAAAGTTAAAGAAAACTTAACTTAAACTAAGCCTGACTTTAGTTTTAACTTAACTTAAGTATATACCGTTTAAGTAATACTAATAAAGAAAAAGCTATATAGCTTAAATAAAGTTTTTATTTCTTTTCTTAGCTCTAAATAAATTATTTTTTAGATATATATTATTCACGTAAGTATATACTAAACTTTAATATATTTAAAGCTTCTTTTTAATAATATTACTAAACTTAAAAAAAGACTTACTATTAATAATATAGTATAAGTAAAATAGCTACTTAGCATAAAAAGGCTAAGCTTAAGAGGGGTAGGAAAAAGAGTTAACAGAGGCTAATATCTTAATATAGATAAAGAAAGTAACCTTCTTACTATAAGCAGGGGCTATTAAAATAAGCTACTAAGTTTAAGCGAGGTAATAGTTAATTTAATAGCTAATAAGCTAATTTAAAAGTTTAATATAAAAGCTAAAAATAATAATAAAGATATATATATATAAAGGGGCTGGCCTATTAATAACCAGCTTAATACTACTATATAATATAATAATAAGAGTTATAACGCCCGGAATAAAAAAAAGCATTAAAAAAGATTAATAAAAGTTACTTTTTATATTAAAAACGTTTTATAAGTAGCGCTACTATAATCTACTTTAAGTATTATATATATAAGGGAGGTATAAAAATAACTAAGAGTTTGTTTTTAGCTTAAAGCAGGTCTTATACTTAATTTATAACTACTTAAATATTAGCTTATAGTTAATAATAGCAACTTATTATAACACCGGTTTAAAATTAAACTATAATAAGTAGTAGTTCCTTAAGTACTTTAACTTAATTTATGTTAATATAGATATTAAGCCGCGACGGGTATTTATATAATTTAATAAAGCGAGAATAAAGTATTTATAGTATTCTTCTTAAAGTTTAAATAAAAGTGTTTAAAAGTAAAAAAAGGGTAATAGCTATATAACATATAAATTCTATTTTTAAAGGGCGCTTTAAGCCTCTGCCTCCGGAAGGCACTAATAATAATTATACTTTTAACTTTAAACTTTTTAGCGTCTATTAATCGGGTAGTATAAGTTATAGAAAAGTAAAAGAAAGTTAAGTAAACTTAGTAGGTATTTTCAAACTAAAAGAGGGTAATAAGCAAGGCACTTTAAAACTAAAAGAACTTAAAAGAAAATACTTTAATAAGTAGAATTAACGCTATAAATAAGCTAGGAAAAGAATAAAGGTAACTTAATACGCGGAAATATTAAGTTAATAAAATAATAAAGTATATTACTTACTTTTTTAAAAAAGGAAGACTTTTAATAGAGAGCTATAGCTTAAAAAACGAAATTATTAAACCGGACTTTAATTTAAGAAAAAAAGAAGTTTACTTAAAGTTAAGCGCTAAAAGAAAAAAATGTATATAATAAATAGCTTAAAGGTTAATAAAAAAACATATTATACTAAACTTAGTATTGCTTAAAGTCAAAATTAATAAGAAAAGGGGGCTTAATAGGCTTATAAATATAAGTTATAATAATTATACCGTAGTAAGTAAAAGAATAGTAATAAGGCTTTAAATACTCTTTAGAGATAAAACGAGAAGATATTTATAACTTCTCTTAAGAATAATATTAATATTTTAAATAAAGGGAATTATAGCGTTTAAAATAAAATAAAATTAGTATAAAGTTAAACGTTAATATATATCATACTAAAGATTAGCTATAATAAATCTATAAGAGGGTATAAATAAAGAAGAATAAGGCCGATTATAATAACAAGGGGGACTAGATTTTATATAATAAAGCAGAGAATAAAATTAGTCTTTAAAGGTTAAAAGAGGCAGGAAAGAATATAAATATTTAAATAGTAAAGCTAGTTAACGCCTAAATCCTTATAGTAAAGGATTAAGAAGAAATATTTTAAAAGGAAAGCTAAAGGCGGTAATAAGTGCTAAATATAAAGGCAATTATAATAAAAAATAAAACAAGCCTTTTAGATTAAGATATTATTTAACTTAGTAGACTATATTTTAGCTTAAGACCTTTAGCTTACTTAAACCTATTCGTAGTAATTAAGACGCTTAAAAAACCTTAACCTTAACTAAGTATAAACTATAATATGTATTATACCTTAAATAAGAATTATAAAAAGCTACTATTTCTTTAAAAGACCTTTTATAATAATTAAGGAGCAAATAAGTGTAGAAGAGAGCAGGCTTATAGCTACGAGTAAGGGGATTATAAAGATGTAAAGAGTGTGCGAAAAGGTAAAGAAATAGGTAAGATATATATATATAAGGTTAATAATCTATCTAAGGTAAAGGGGGGACTAAGGCTTCCTTATATAGACAATTCTTAAGCTATAAGTAACTTAAGTGATTTAGAAAAGAGCCCCCTATCTAGCGCAGTTATGTATAGTAAGCTAATAGCTATTGTTAGGTTAATATTGTATTTATAAGCCAAGGGATTAATCCCGCAAAGAATACGAGGTGGCGCAGCGACTTAGCACGGATTATGCATATAGTCTCTATATACACCTCTTCCTAATCTGCTTATATCTTGCTTATGTGTAGGTATAATAATGCAAGGAAATATGTATACTATGTAGAATTGTATAGCGGGTTTAATGTATATTTCAGCGTATTTATGTTATATGTTATTTATGCTGTATTTAGCCTATAGGCTGCGGGAGAGTATATTCTACTCCCTTATAGCCTCCCTTAAAGGGTACTTATAGTATATAAGTGCGCTTTAGACATACTAACTAAAGTAGAGTAAAAAAACCTTTAAATAAGGAAAATTCTTTCCTTTTTAGCTTAAGAAAACCTATTTTTTAGGAAAAAACTTAAAGCTTTTAATCTTTCTTAAAGGGAAAAACTTATTATATATAATTTTAAGTAAAACCTCTTTATTTTATTATATAAGGAAAACCTTTATATAGGTAAAAAACCTAACGTTATATAATAGAAAGCTAAAGAAAGCAAGAAATAGCTAAAAACCTTTATTATAAGAGTTTATATTATAACCTCTTTAATTCCTAGTAAACCTCGGAATTTATCGAATAGTATAAAACTTAATCCCTTAGTAAATATATCTGCTATATTATCTTTAGATTTTATATAATAAACCTCTATCTCTTTTTCTTTAATACTATTACGCATAAGGTTATATACTAAGCCTATATGTTTTCTTAGCTTATATAATTTAAGATTCTTTACTATTTTTAAAGCAGATTAATTATCTATAAAATTTATAAGGACTTTATTTTTAGGTATATTTCTAGACATTCCTTCTACTATAATATTAAAATAGCTATATAAATATAAAGCTTCTTTATTAGCCTCCCTAAGGCCTATATATTCAGCCTCGTATATAGAGAGTGCTATAGCTTTTTGTTTTTAGCAAGCCTAGCTAATAAGGTTATTATTTATAAAGAAACAGTATCTAGAGACCGACTTACGGTTTATAAGATCACTAGCCTAATTAGCATTAGTATAGGCTTTGAAAAATAACATATTAAATGCTATATTATAGTTATAGTATATGCTTAAGCTAGGATATTTATTTCAATATTTCTAGATCGTATTTAGTGCTTTAAAATGTGGTATTTCTAAGTTAGAAGCAAATCTAGCATATGATATTACTGCGTATAATATATCTAGCCTTAAAAACAATGCTAAGAATAATAGTAAGCCTATTTACATTTAATATAATAAGATGTCTTCTTTTATAGCTATATAGTCTTTTGTTTTATTTAATTTAACTCCCTTTATAGTAAGGGTTTTTAAGGTTCTAATATTTTGTTTATTAAATTCCTTTATCTTATTAAGGGTATATTTTTCTTAGCATATATATATATCCTTTTTCGCTTTGTTTATAGTTATAGTTATTCCTAAGAAGTCTTTTACTTCGCCTAAAGATTGAATCTTTAAGACCTTGCTTATTTTATTAATTATACAAGTTATAGAATTCTTTATAGGCCTAAAGAACAAAAGATCGTCTATATAAACTAATATAGCTATATATAGCTTATTGTTTATAAATACCCCTTCGTTTATAGGTAGGTAGGAAAATTCTTACTTGCCTAA
>JAPEBW010000744.1:0-40152 GCA_027405785.1 Ophiocordyceps robertsii
CTTCACCTTTTCGCACACTCTTTGCATCTCTGTGATCCCCTTACTCGTGGCTACAAGCCTGCTGTCTTTTGCACCCATTTGCTCCTTAATTAACGCCTATATTCTTAGTATTATATATAAAGAAATGCTTATAAAGGCATATTAAGTAGTTAGTAAAGTTAAATATACGCACTAGCTACTTCGACGTGCCTTTAATATTTTATACTACGAACCTTTCCCCGAAATAGATATCTATATAATACTATAGATAGCGGTAAAATCTAAAAACAATATAGCTAATCTTAATAGTCTTATACTAACTTTCTTTATTTTTAGCGCGTACTTATAAATTAATTCCGACTCCCCCCTATCCCCCGCAATCTTTATATAAGTAAAAGCAATTCGAAAAGTATAAGAAGGTGATTTTACTACCTTAATAAATTAGCTATTTTAATCCTTACTTAATTAGCTAAGCATAGGGAGGTGTATAAATTATATAAAAACCCGTATTAAATAGCCTAGCTTCGGCTCGTTTTTTTTAGGTCACTAATTCCTTATACGATATCTATAACGTTATATACGGAACTAAGGTGGTTAGGGTAGCTAGATAAAATAAGGATCCGCTTAGACCTAAACTAACCTTAACTAACTTTAAACACGAATTGCTATATAAAGAAGGGACATATAGCTACAGGGTAAAATGCTTTAAAATTAACATTCCTCGGGCTTTAAGACCACTTAAAGGCCAGTCCGGATATATTACTCCATTCCCTTATATTTATCTATAAAAGACGAATCTCCCGCTACTAAATAGCTAGAGATCTTATAAGCACTTATATACTTAATTCTTTATTAATTAATTCTAGCTAAATCCTACCTTTTATAATATTAACTCCCTTATTACGTGCTATAACGTAATCTCCTAATACCCCTATAATTTCGCTACTACTTTAACTTTTAATAGGTTATAAGCCTAGCTTAGCTTACTATGCTAGGAAATTAATTACTCCTTTAACTAGATTTAGAGAATTCTAAAAAGAAGACGACCCCTTTCCTTAATTACCCGTCTAACTTTCTTAAGAATTTAACGTTAATTAAACGGCTGAATCTTTTAGAATTTATACCTAAAGATATCCTAACCTCGATTACCTCCTTTAATCCCTTTCCCTTTCTAGAAAAATCTTTAGAAATCCCCTTATCTATACAAATCTCTCTTAAAATTCCCTCTTCTCCGCTAAGACTCTTTCCTTCCTTAGGACTTTGCTTAAAACTTCCTTTTTTAATCCTTACCGACTTCTTTTATCTTTTAACCCTTCTTAGGTTAAAAATTAACTTTTCTTTACTTACTTATTCTATCTTACTAAAGATATATAAAATAGTAGAATAGAAAAAATATAAGTTTTTTAAGTTAAAAGGTGATTTAAACTATACTTTATAAACTACTAAAATACAAGTAATTCTTATTAAAGAAAAGCTTATAGCTACTTTAAAGCAAGCTAATTATATAAAGACGGAAGAGGCTCTTGCCTTAATTTTCCTACGCTTAGAAGATAGTCCCTTAATATAAATTAAGCACGTAACTACTATTAAAAATAGTTAAGAAGAGCTATAAAAGCTATATAATCCCTCGAATTTCTCGTCGAATTATTTGCTTATAAAATAGCTATTTAACTTAGGTTCTTCTTACTTATAGTTAGAGAAATACTTTTATAAGGTAAAAGAGGTCTATAAGAAATTAAAATCTCGAGGAATAGATATTCCGGAAGTAGTTCTTATCGCATAGATATTTAATTCCTATAGCGGGGAATTTAGAACCTATATAACTAATATTACGTAGAGCTTTAAGCATAATTCTATAGCCTTTTCTCTTAAGACCCTTATAACTAGTCTTTAAAACGAAGCTAGAAGAGTTAAGGATATAGAGGACTTTTCGGAGAACGCTTTCTTACTTTAAAAGAAGCCTTAGAAAAAGAAGGGGAATTCCTCGAATTCTTACTATAAAGAATGCAAAAAACGAGGCCACTTAGTAGCTAATTGCTTCTATCTTTACCCTAAAAAGGCCCCTTTTTATTAAGTGCTTAAGAGAAAGAAATCAGACGATTCGAATAAGGTAACTAAGAAGAAACCTACCTTAAAAAAGTCTTTTTTTTCTTCTTCTTTTTCTAAAAAGGAAAAATTAAAAAAGAGAATAGAAAAGGTATAATTAAGGGAAGAAAGAGATAAAGTCTTAAATTTAATTAAAATAGACTTAAATATAGATCTTATTAACCTTTCTTAGCTATCCTCTCCTCTCTCTTAAGCCCTTACCCTTAGGGTAATCTTAAATAACTCTTTAAAGTTAATTCTCACCTTTATAGAGAAAACCCCTTTAAAAGCAGATTTAAAAGCTAATAAAGATACTCTTTTAAGACTTTTAAAAGCCTTACTCCCTCGGATTTAAGAATTAGTATTAAAGGTAAAAGAAGGAGGATTTCCTAGATATAGTAAAACAACTCTTAATTTTATATACGATACTAGTGCTACTAAGGATATAGTTATAAATAAAAATCACCTTATTAACTATAAAGAGATTTAAATAAATGTCTGCTAAGGAAAAGCTTTCTTTATATTAATAAAAGGAAAGGGAGATTTAGTATTTAAATTCTTATATTGTAAAATAAGATCAACTCTTAAAGATTGTTTTTATATACTTAAAATTAAAGTTAATATAATTACTTAGTTATATTTTAAGAATACCTATGCCCTTATAACTTAGGATAAAGCCCTTCTTTTAAATAATAAAGTATAGATTCTTATTAAGGGATATCTTAAAAATAAACTTTACTATATTCCTTTAAAACCTTTCCTAAAAGGAATTCCCTCCTTATTACCTCTATAAAGGCAAAGGATATAGATTTTTATACTTAGTATTTACGCCTTAGGTATATAAATTATAAGGCAATCTTAAAAGTATTAAAAAGGTATAATAAAGATATAAAGATGTTTTTAAAAGAAGAAAATAAAATAAAATAATGCGAGATTTATATAAAGGCTAATACTACGAATAAGGTAAATAAATAATCTTCGAATAAGACCTATTCCTACCTAAAAAAATAGAATTAGATATTAAGGGGCTTATTAAAACGCCTACTTATAATAAATATTATTATTATATCTCTTTTTAAGATATAGGAACCCGATTTCTAGACCTATGCCTCCTTTAAGGTGGGGGGGAAGCTATAAAAAGGTTCTTAGAATTTAAAAATAGGGTTAAAATAATCCGGATAAAACTAGGATTAAAAAAGTATTTTTAAATAATGCAAAAGATTTTCTATATAAGATAAAAACACACTATAAAAGACATAGTATTCTATTTAATTCTAGCCCTCTTAGAACACCGGAATTAAATAGTAAAATAGAGAGAATAAATCGCACTATATTAAAAAAAGTCCGTTCTTTATTATATATAGTAAGATTGCTTAAAAATCCATAAGGTAAAGATATTTTAATAGCTACTTACCTATATAATAGATCTTTATATTTAGCTATACGCTTTAAAAGCCTTATAAAAAAAGGAATAATATTACTAAACCTTTTAAGCCCTTAAATAAAATTAAAACCTTTAGAAGCCTTGTTTATTATAAAAATAAGGACCCTATAGATAGGCTTAAAGCTAGAGCTTTTAAGGGAGTTACTATAGGCTATTATAAAAATGCTTATAAAGTCTAGGATTTTTCTAAGAGAAAAAAAAGAAATTAATAGTCTGTAAAGATATTATAATACTAGAAAATAAGTTTATTAATAACCCTTTTAGTCCTATTGAAGACTTCGATTTTAATATAATTCTAGGGAATAAAGATAGGCTAAAAGCCTATAGTTATATAAAGGAAGATCCTTTAAAAGAAATTACTAAAGAAAATCCCTCGACCTCTATAAAAGAAGGTTCTCTAAATAAGGATCCTAGCCCTACTAGTCGTATAGTAGTAGAAATACCTAAGAAGCTTAATAGGTCCTATACTAACTATATAGATTACCTTAATATATACTTACTTTTAAATAGTAATTATAAAGAATCTATTCTAACTATATTAAAATAAGATCGGGATTAAGGTCTGCTAAATACCTATAAAGAGGCAATAAATAGTCCTAATTTAGCTAGCTAGAAAAATGCTATGCTAAGGGAAATAAACTAACTAATAAAATATAATACTTAGGGATTCGCTTATCTCCTTAGCGATAAGGAGACTTTAGGTAGCCGTTAAGTCTATACTATAAAAAAGGATAGTTAAAGTTAAATTATTAAATATAAAGCCCGTTTCGTAATTTAGGGATTTAAGTAGATATATAGCTTAAATTACTTAAAGACCTTCTTAACTGCGGCTAGACTAAGATCTACTAGAATTCTTCTTATTTTAGCAGTTTCAAATAATTATAAAGCTATGTAAATAGATATAACTAATACCTTCGTTTACGCAGATATAGATTTAGAAGTATATATTAATCTTCCTCTAGGCTACGAACACTATACTTTAGAAAACTATTATTCTAAGAATAGGTCTTATTATAAAAAGAAAGGGATAAATCTATCGAAATTTATAGACTTATATAATAAAGGTTTAATAAAGGCAAAGCTAAGAAAAGCATTATACAGTCTTAAACAAAGCTTAAAGCTTTAGTATACCTATTTAAAAGATATATTAAGTAAACTTAGATTTTTCCTCTTTTTACTAAAAGAGGGGGTATTTATAAATAAACGCTATAAAATTGCTTGAGCGATCTACGCAAATAACTTTCTTATAGTAAGGCCCTTAAAAACTATAATAGAAAAAGGATTATTTAAAGAATTAGCTAAATACTTAGATTTATCTATATTAAGAGATATAAAAGACTTCTTAGGTCTAAATATATAAATTAACCGAGATAAAAAAGAGCTATATATATCCTAAGAAAGATATACCTTTAATAAAATAAAGAGGTTTAATAAAGAAGCTATAGAAACCTTTTATACGCTTGCTATAGTAGGATTTAAGCTAGTAAAAGCTAAGGAATTACCCTTAAAAGAGGTAATGTTATAATTTTAAAAAGAAATAGGATCTTTATTATTTTTAGCCTTATTTATAAGGCTAGATATCCTTTATTTAGTTATATCTTATGCGAGGTTCGCTGCTAAACTATCTAATATATATATAAAGGCTTTAAATACGATTTAGAAATATCTAAATAAATACCCTAGCCTTAAGATTAAATATAAATATAATATCCCTCTAGACCTTTTCTATATAAAAGGTTTTACTAATGCTAGTTAGGCTTCGGATTTAATAAACGCCTACTCTATCTTAAGGTACTGTTTTTATATATATAATAACGTTATAAGTTAGGCTTGTTTTTAGCAAAATTCAGTTGCTCTCTTTATATATAAGGCAGAATATATAGGCCTTAAGGAGGCTGCAAAAGAAGCTATATATTTAAATAGTCTCTTTACTACAATTACTAAAGATTTATCTATAAAGATCTTAAATAGTATTCCACCTATTTTAATAGATAATACTGCTGCTATTAAATTAGCAGAAAATCCTAAATTCTATAAGCCTTCTAAATATATACGTGCTATATATTACTATACGAGAATAAATATAAGAAATGAAGAAATTAAGGTCTTTTATATTAAATTAAAAGATAATATAGCTAATATTATTATTAAAGAATTAAGTCCTACTTTAATTAAAAGGTTTAAGACCGGTTTATCGTAAATATAAGAAGTCTTATAAATAAAAGGAGTTTTAAGGTTATTCTTTCGCTTTTTATACCTTTTCTCTTACTAGGTTCTTTCGTTTTTAAAAAAGGTTTCCTAAATATAAATTAAAAATACTAGGTTTTTGGATTATTTATAATTTTTCCTAAAGACTAAAGCTTGCTTACTAAGCAATTAGAAATAATAGAACTAAATATTTTCTCCTTTTATAAAGGTTTTTTATATTTTAGTCTATACCTTAAAATACTTTTTCCTAAAAAGAAAGGTTTTTTATATATTTTAAGTATAAAAAAGGTTTTCCTATATACTTAAAGAACTTTACCTAATATATATACTACCTTAAATAAATAAGTTAAGAGTATATAAATCTACTCTTAAGGGGAGGCTATAAGAGAGTGATTTTACTACCTTAATAAATTAGTTTTTTTAATCCTTATTTAATTAGCTAAGTATAGGGGGGTGTATAAACTATATAAAAACCCGCATTAAATAGCCTAGCTTTAGCTCGTTAATTCTTAGGTCCTTATATTCTTCTACGATGTCTAAAACGTTATATACGGAACTAAGGAGGTTAGGGTAGCTAGATAAAATAAGGATCCGCTTAGACTTAAACTAACTTTAACTAACTTTAAACACGAATTGCCGTATAAAGAAAGGATATATAGCTACGGGGTAAAGTGCTTTAAAACCTACATTCCTCGGGCTTTAAAACCGCTTAAAGGCCAGTCCGGATATGTTACTCCGTTCTCTTATATTTGTCTATAAAAGGCAAATCTCCTGCTACTAGATAGCTAGAGATTTTATAAGCACTTACGCACTTAATTCTTAATTAATCAATTCTAGCTAAATCCTGCCTTATATAATATCGAATTTTTTATTACGTGCTATTACGCGATCCCTTAATTTCCTTAACAATTTCGCTGCTGCTTTAACCTTTAATACTGCTACTTTATATTATAAAGATTAATCTATCTAAATAAATAGTTATAAGGCGGGGTCGAAGTAGTAAATCGTTTTAGGCTTAGTAAGCTTTTTAATAAGATTTATAAAGGCCTCTTTTTCTTTTAAAGTCAGCTAAAAAGCGGCTTTCGCGGTATATTAAGCCCGTCCTTAGCCTATTAAAGGGACTTTTTCTTCCTATCTTACTAAAAGCAGCTCTGTCCTTTATCTTTATATGACGTTAACTTCTTAAATATAATGCGGGACCATATAGCGTAGCTACTTAATAAAGCCGATCTATTTTTTTTAGCTATTAAAGGTTTTTTAAAAACGCGATATCCTTTTAAGCTTATACGCGTTTATTTATATTTATTAAGCTAATAGCGTCTACTTTATATTTTAAGAGCTATATAAATAGGTACGCTAAGAAGGACTTTAGTTTAAATAAGGTAATATTATAGTTATAAAAAGCGTAGAATAATACCTTTAAGTATTAAAGGTATTCTTTAGCTATATTAAAGTAAATAATAATCTTATCGATATAGGCCGCTGCGTATTTTTAGTATTTACGGAGGACGTTATTAATAAATCTTTAAACGTATACTAAGGAGTTCTTAAAGCCTATAAGCGTTATTAGTAATTTTTTTAGCTTATAATAGCTTATAACTATAAACCTTTCTTAGTAGTCTTAATAGACTAAGAACTAATAAAAAAACAATTATACGTTTACTATATTACTAAACTTCTTTCCTTATCGGCGTTTAATTATATCGCTTTAAAAGGGCATTAAGTAAGCGTTTAAGGTAGTAATAGCGTTATTCCCCTATAAGTCTATAACTACTTATCCTTTTTCCTTTTTATTTACAATCCTCTATACTATAAATACCGGCGCCGCGAATAAAGTCGGTTTATAAACCCGTTTTAATCGTTCTTATTTAGTTAGCTAGCCGAATATCGTATTTACTACTTTCTTATCTTTATCGCTTAATAAGTATAATCTTAATACGACTTATTAGTATTGCTATCCTTTTATAAAGGGAATACGTATATATTTAGATTCGTTTATATATACTACTCCTTTATCTATTTAAAGGCGGGGAAACGATTAAAAGATATCTTAAACCTTTATTGCTTATTTTAAATATTAAGCGTAAATCCAGACGCCTTTATTAGTAGTAAGTTTAAGTAAGTCCTTAGTTTAGCTAATTCTAAGCTTATAGTTTACTATAAGATCCTTTTATAAAAAGTTCTTAATAAGGTTTATCTTATTTAGACTTTTTATAAAGACTTCCGCTAAAAAAGTAATAGTATTAACGTCTTTATATAGCTAAAACTACTTATTAAAGTTTATAATTATCCTTACCTTTTAGCCTTAGCGGAGTACTAATAGTTCTTTAAAATAGTTTATCGCTATAAAGCTTTTATAATCTTATATTATCGTCCGGGCGAGCTTAAGGTCGTTAAAGAAAAATATTATATTACGTTTAAATTGCGGCGCTTAAACCTATATAAGTAAGGCGTAGCTAAAACTAGCTAAAACCGTTTTAAAAACTAAGTAAAATACTTATCTATATATTACTAGTCTTAGCTAAACTATCTTAACTTTAGCTTTAATTCTTTTTTAAGCCTTAATTTATAAGACCGACGTAAAGTTAATAAAGTCCCTTTAATAAGGAACTAGAAAATCTTCGCTAAGCAATATATCAGCCGCTAACTATTTTACTATTTAAGCGCTAATCTTTACTTTTCCGACCACGAGGTTACCGTCTAACCTTCTTAGTATATATATTATAAATTCTACTTATTTAATAGTAGCCGTCCTTCTTACTCCTTAAATAAGAATTCGTTAAGAGGAGTTTATAGTTATATCTTAAAAGGTCTTTACTAAGTTAGCTTAAATAAAGCTTCGGTCTACCTTAATATCTATATAAGTTTTAATACTTATCTTAAGCCCTTCTCTTTTATAGACTAGTAAGCGTATATAGGTAAATCGTAATAGCTTTTTAAGGCTTAATAGTTAAACGTTAAGAAAAGCCTTAACTATTTAAACGCTTTATAGTTTTTAGATAACTACTTACTATATTAAGCTACGTCTTTATATAGTAACGTTTCGGCTTAAGTTAAGGGGGTATTTATCTTTAATATTTTAGTAAAGCTTATTCTTTAAGGGGAATACTTCGCTATAAAATCCGTATACTTTATTAGCCTCTTAAACTAAGTCTACTATAATATAGATTGCGGTTTCCTTTTAGCTTTTATTAATATCCGTTTAAGCTTCTTTTATATTATACTCTTCGTCCTTTAAATAGTCGTTAGACTTTACTATAGTTCTTTTTTTAGTTATAAGGTATACCCGCTTTAGTTCTAGCGTTAGCGAGTATATAGTCTTAATAGTTTCTCTTTTTTAAGCTAAAGGACCTTAACTCGTATTCTTAGCTATTTAAGCGGGTTTTTCCTTAAACTTAGCAAGCGCTATAAGGCTTATAGTATATTCGCCCTTACTAAGCAGTTTAAAAACGTAACCTACGGCCTTAGTAAGCTATTAATAAACAGCTAAAGCGTTTTAAACTATCCTTTAAGTATATATAAGGTATAGCTAGTTAGCCCTCGCCTTTTTATAAGTTATACTTATTTCTTTTATACTAATAAGTACTTTTAAGATCTTTAAGTATATTTAACTTATAGCAAAAAAAAAGTTTCCTTATATTTATTAATTTCTTTATTAATATCCTCGTTTCTTATTAAACGTTATAAGGATTTTTATAGATAGATATCTAGCCCTTAATAGATTATTTTAATTTAGTAGTTTAGCTAATAAAGCGCGGCCTTAGGTTTATATTATAAGCGCGATATTTAAGACTTAAAGTTAGACTATATTACTATATATTTAATAATAAATTGCTCCTTTTTAAGTGCTTATATTGCGCTTTTTAAGCGGATTTTAAACCGTTTTTATAAGGCGGAGATTCTTTAGCTTAATTAGATACTAAGCTCGCTAAGTTCTTCTTATTATAGTTTTAAGAGGTCTTTAAAATACTATTTCGCCGTACTTTCTTAAAAGAAGGAGGGCAATTAAATAGCTAATTTTTCCGTATAAGCCTTGCTTTTATTAGCGTTTTAGCGGATAAAGTTAATAAAACGGTCTACTCCTTAAAACGTACTAGCCTTATCGTTTTCTTAGACTTTATCGAAGGATACTTTTAGCGGTCTTAATAAGTTAAATCTCCTTATATCCTTAGCTTATATTTAAGGTTTTTCGTAAGGCTTAATAAGTATATTTTCTTTTTTTAATACCTAAAAAAGACTTAGGAATTATTAATATAATATTATTACTATTTTTACTAAGAGGCTTAAGGCTATACTTAGTCTTAATATCTTCGCGCTTAGTATAGATAGGTTTAGCTTACTAAGGGTATTGCTTACTATATCTTTATTACTTATTTTTAAAGTCTTAATCTTAATACTTTCGCTAAGCGCTTAACCTTTTATCTTATACGCGTCTCGGAATTTAATATGCTATAAGGCCTTAAGTATAACAGGCTTGTTTCTATTAATTAAAAGTCCCGAAAATACCTTAATTAGTATAGCTATAGCGGATAAGGCTAAACGGTAATACTAAACTAAGAAACTACTAAGTATCCTTTAAGGCGGATTTCCGATTAAGGTTTATAAACTAAACTTTATTAGCAGTATATAGTAAAAATATCTACTAAGCTTATCGTCTTAAGGAAAGAGTAACTTTATTATAAGCTTAATCTAAAGGGTATTTAGTGGGTAAGGAGCTAAATAGTTTTAAGGTTAGCTTATTTTTACTTTTTTTATTTAAAGGATAATTAATTTATCTAAGTAATACTAAATTTAGTTTACTTACTTATATAGGTTTTATTATTTTATAGTCTATCCTTTATAAATATTCTAAAAGCGGATTGCCTTTTAAAAGGCGGTAGTCTTAGATTAGCTAAGTAGGACTTTTTTTATATCCCGTTTAGCTTTATAGGCTATCGCGGTATAATACTTTAAAAAAAGGTAAGGGAGACTATTAAACTAATATACTTAATAAGCCGCGGCTATTTCCGCTCTTATAGCCTACTTATCTCGGAGTTTTATTATAAGCGCATAAAAGAAGAGGTGCTTATTATTAAAGTTAAACTTAAAGGCTAATAAGAGCTTCTTACTAAAAAAAATATCGTTTAGTATCTAACTTCTTTTAAGATAAGTACTAAATTATATAATATAGTCGCTTTTAGCTTAACGGATATTTAAGGGATTTCTATTTAAATAAGTAGGAATTGCTATTATTTACTACGCCTTATAATATAAAGATAAGGGGATAGGGCGCGGACTAATTACCGCTAGTTAAGGCCGGTATTATAAACTAATTACCGCTAGTTAAAGCCGGTATTATAAACTAATTACTGCTAGTTAAGCTAGTATAATAAACTAATTACTATATATAAATATATATAAGGGTTTAGAAATAATAAAAAGCTTATTTTTTCTTTAAGGTATAGCTAGCTACTTTATACTTAGTTTTTTAAGTTAATTTTAAAGATCTTTAACTATATTATTCTTTTATTTATTATTAGTATATAAATAGAATATAAATATCCTTATAGAATTACTTAATAAACTAAGTATAAGCTTAATTGGAAATATTATAAACGATAATTAAGGAAATCCTTTTAATATCCTTAAATATCCTTTAAATATCGCAGTAAAGTTTAGCTTATATCTTTTAAGGTGCTTTTATAGGTAAAGACGGGACGAACTATAGTAAAGATATCCCGCGGAAATTCCTAAATATCCTTTAAAGATACCGGCGGCATCCGCTTAGTAGTTTTTACGGTGTCTTTTATAGTTAAAGATATCGTAAACTATAGTTAGATAGGCTCTTAAGCCTTCGTAGTGCGTGCTTTAAGCGTTCTTGTTGCGGGGTTTAATAGGGCTCCTTAAGAGTAAAGTAAGGAGTTTAGTTATAGCTGTTTAGATTCCGTAATAATTAGTAATAATACTTTAAGCTAATTGTCTCTTTATAACACCTTCACTTAAACTAAAATAAATAATATAACCTTTTTAAATAAAGAGGTAAATATACTTATATAAGGTTTTTTTAATAATAGCATTTATTATATCTTAATAGTTACAATAATTTGCTTTTAAATAAGGAATAAAATGTATAATATTATAAATAATAAACCTATAAAGAATATATATATATAAAGATACTAATAAGTAATATACTTAAAAATAATATCCTTTTAGATAATATAAAAAAATAAAAACTATAAATATACTTCTTAAAGAAAAAAGACTAAGATATAAAAATTATAAATCCTTATATAGATAACTAAAAAAACTTATTTTAATATAATTAATACTAAAGATAATATAATAAAGATAAAATAATTCGAAGCTTATATAAAAGCTAAGTAAATAAATAAAAATAAGAAGACTTTTTTTAAAGAAAATAAGTTTTTCTAAATAAAAAATAAATAATGTTTTAAGTCTTGTTTTAACTCCTACTTATAGTAAATATATATACTTTATATTTTTTTTCAATACTAATACTAGTTATCTAAAATAATACCTTATAAAAAGTAAAGTAAAATGCTTACTTAAGTTCTTAAAACATAAATAGGAATTAAAAGGTAATATAAAGAGAACTATTTTATATATAGTATAAAGCTATATAACCTTAAAAACGCTTTTATATATAATATAAGTCTTGCTTCTACCTCTTATTTTAATAGAAGGGTAAAAGAATAAATAGGACTATACTTAATAAAGTTCGAGCTATGCTTTTTTCCTTTATAAGTATTGAAATACTTATAAGACGAAGCTATTTTAGCAGCTTTAAATATCTATAATAAATCTCCGTCATTTATTTTAAGCGTAATATTACTTATAAAAAAGAAAGATAAGATAGCTTTAAGTTTAAAAGACTTAAGTAAAATAAAAGTATTTAAAAGCATAATAGTTTATAAAAAGAAACCCTTAAACGAAAATTTAAAGCCTAGAGCTTATAAAAGAGCAATAATTAGCTACGAAGATTCTGTTTATAAAATATACGACTTTTTAAAATAAAAAGTTAAAATTTCTAAAGGTTTAACTTTCTTAAAGAATAACTTCTTAAATTAAGAGGAATATACTAAGTTTAATAATATTGAAGAATATACTTAATTAAAATAAGCTGTTAAATAACTATAATAATAATACTAGTAATAATAATACTAGTAATAATAATACTAGTAGTAATAATACTAGTAATAATAATACTAGTAGTAATAATACTAGTAGTAATAATACTAGTAGTAATAATACTAGTAGTAATAATACTAGTAAATCTTAGTAAAGAAATAAAGAAATTGAAGTAACAAATCCTTTAAATGCCTACTAAGTACTATTAAGACTTTATAAAATACTTTAAATATAGTATAAGAAGTAATAATAATAATTTAAAGCATATTTCTTTTATTATAAAAGAAACGAAAATCTTAAAAAGCTTACTAATAAGTAAGTTATAAGGAATCTATAAGTAAACGTTTAAAATATAGCTATACGAACTTAATTAAACGAACTTATAAGTTAAAATACTTAGAAAATATAAAGGCTTCTTAATACTATAAGCTATAATATAAAAAGAGCTATAGTTATACTATAGTAAAAACCTTAAAGTTAAGCTTATATATAGCTAAAGTCGGATACGACTTAACTTAAACTTAGCTTAAGTTCGGTTTAAACTTAACTTAAGTATAAGCTGTTTACGCGATACTTATAAGTAAGAAGCTATATAGTATTAATAAAATTTTCCTCCTTTTTTTCTTAGCTTTTAATAAATTATTATTTAGCTAAATACTGCTAAGCTAAGGATATGTTAGCGCTTAATATGTTTAAAGCTTTTTTTAAATAAGTTACTAAATTTAAGAAAAGGCTCGCTATTAATAATATAGCGTAAATATAATAACTACTTAGCGTAAAAGTGCTAAGCTTAAAAAGGGTAAAATAAAGGTTAAAAGAGGCTAATATTTAAAAAAAGGTTAAGTAAGTAATTGTTTTACTAAAAGCAAGAGCTATTAAAATAAGCTACGATGTTTAAATAAGCTAACAGTAAATTTAATAGCTATCACGCTAGTTTGAAGCTTTAATATAAAAGCTAAAAAAGATAATAAGAATATAAATATAAAAAAGGGCTAACTTATTAACTAGTAGCTTAGTACTACTTTTAAATATAATAATAAGGGCTATAATACTTTTAATAAAAAGGAAAGTAATAAAAAGAGATTAGTAAAAGCTACTTTAAGCGCTAAGAAAGTTTAATAGCTAGTATCGTTTTTATATACCTTAAGTATAATATATATAAAAAAACTATAAGGTTAACTAAGACTTTTTCTTAAGCTAAAAAAAGCGTTTTTACTTAATTTTTAATAACTTAAAAACTAGCTTATAATAAACTATTCAAACTTATTATATATTAGTATTAACTAAGCTTATAATTAATAAAAGAATTTGAAGTACTTTAACTTTATTTACTTTAATAGATATATTTAATTCTAAGTTTTAGCGGCTATCTATATAATTAAGTAGAGTAAGAACTAAATATTTACAGCGTTTTTTAAAAGTTTAAATAAAGGCTTTTTAAAGTAAAAAAGGAGTTATAGCTATATAATATATAAATTATATTTTAAAGAGCGCTTTAGGCTTTTGCTTTAAAAAGGTACTTATAATAGTTTACCTTCTAACTTTAAGCTTTTTAGCGTATATTAATTAAGTAGTATAAATCGTAGTAAAGCTAAAAAGAGTTTAGTAAACTAATTAACTATTTAAAAGCTAAAAGAACGTAATAAGCGGGGTAAATTAAAACTTAAAACCCTTAAAAGATAATATCTTAATAAGTAAGATTAACGCTATAACTTAGCTATAAAAAGAATAAAGCTAACTTAATACTAAGAAATATTAAGTTTTTAAAATAATAAAGCATATTATATATTTTTATAAAAAGAAAGGAAAAGAAACTTTCTAAATAGCTATAGCTATAGTTTAGGAAGTAATTAAAAGAACTTTTAATTTTAGAAAAAAAACCTTTAATATAAAGTTAGGTTTTTAAGAAGAAAAAAAGATAATAAATAGCTAAAAAGTTAATCTTAGCTTTAAAAGTTTATACTACTAAGAGTAAAAAGAGGATAAAAGGCACTAAAATATAAAAAGGTAAAAGGTAGTAAAAAGAGTAAATTTAAATTACTAAAAGGTTTAAGTTTTAGCTAAGAAAAAAAAAAGGGAAAAAAGTCTTTATAAGCATAAAAAAATATTAGCCGGATTATTATTATACCGTTCCGGCGTAAGATAATTATTTCGGTCTGCCGGATTATTCTAATTTCTTTATAGGCTATAAAGTAGACTATTCCGCTTTATTTTAACTAGTACAAAGTTTATATTTTTATCTTATAAGCGTTTAAAAAGTTAAAAAAGTTTAGTTATATATTACTTCTATAATACCTAAGCTAAGGATTATTATACGATTTAGTAAGGTATTTATTCCTTATAAACATAAGCTAGTAATAAGGTTTAACTCCTTTATTTCCTCTTTTAAAGGTTATATTTATATATTCTTTATTAAATATAAAAACTAGCTTAGCTTATTTAAGTAAAATATAGTAAAGTTTATATTTTATAAAAAAGCTTCTTTAAATAATAAGAAAACCTTTTAAAAGAAAAAAACTTATAATTATTTAAAAACCCTTTATTAAAAAGGAAAAGGTATTTATATAGGAAAAACCTTTTATATATATAGAAAAACAGAAAACCTATTTATAGTAAAACCTTTTATTAAAGAAAAGACTTATAGTTATATAGTTTTATTAATAGTAAAAAACCTTTTGTTTAAGGAAAACTATATATCTATATAGTATAAAAAACGCTTTATAGTAAAGAAAAAAGTATTATTAAAATTTAAAAAGTTATTATATATAAGGGGAAGGTGTTTATTATAAAAAGAAACTTAAAAAGTAATAAAAAGGCTTAAAAGCCTTTTTTAATAAGCTATAAAGTATAAGTAAAATCAAGCTTTAAGTATTATTTATTGTTTATAAATCTTTATATATTTATTATTTATTATGTATTATTATTTAGGTTTTATATAGTATATTACTAAGATTTATATAATTAATACCTATTTAATTTATCTTATAAAAAACGACTTTTTATATTTATTATTTATTTTATATACTATCTTACCTTAAAAAGATATATTAAAAAGATAAGCTATTGAAGCTTTTATTATTAAATTTTTATATTTTAATACCGGTTTCTTTTTTTTAAAACAATATTAATATACTTTTATGTTTTATAATCCTTTAACTATTTATAAAAGCTTTAAGCTATTTAAATTTCTTTAAAAATGTTTTAAAAGTAAAGTATACTTAGTATTTAAAGTCAGTATATACTTAGTTTAGTAGTATATAGCTAAATAATTATTTATTTAAAGCTAAGAAAGGAAATATAAAAACTTTATTTAAGCTATATACGTTTTTATTTATAAAGGTTACTTAAGTCGCCTATACTTAAGTTAAGTTCGGGCTAAACTTAAGCTAAGTTTTAGTTAAGTTATATATACCTTTTACTATATATTAGCCTACCTTTAAGCTATTCGCTATAGTATAACTATAGCTCTTACTATAATATAGCTTATAATAATATCTCCCTTTTAAAGTATTATAAACCTAGGTATACAACGTCGCCGCCACGCCTTTTATTTCGCGCTTAATCTTAACTAGTATAGTCGCTTTTATTATACTTATAATTATATATTAATAAATCTCCTTTAATAATATCGCGCCGCGGGATAAAAAGTATTATACCTTTACTTACTTAAACCGCTGTATCGCTATTAATAACGTTAAGGCAGTATAATACGCCCCTTTTAATTACCGCTCTTATTAGTGCTTAAAGCACGTTTTGCCTTCCCGCCGCCCTTTTTCTTTAAGTATAAATACCTTTTTTTTTCTTTTTTTTCTTTTTTCTTCTTTTTTAATTATTAATCTTTATATACGCGCGCCCTCTCTTATAATAGTTCCGCTACGCCGCGCCTCAATCTATTTTTACTAGCTTATAAGCGTGTTTTTATACTATGCCTTTTAATATACTTAGCGTCTATATACTGCCGCCTTTATATTAATCCTCGCGCTTACTATCGTCGCTTAATAAGCGGAGCGTAATATATAGTACTACTATATATCGCCCCCCTTACTTTATATATATTAAACGTATAGCGTTTTTTAATATAGATACTTAGTATAAAGCTTATTAGAAATAAGCCTTGCTTTAAGCTTATAACTATTTTACTTATACTTATACTAGTTTATACTATTTACTTATACGTCCTTATTTTTAAATTATATATAATATGATATTAATGCGGTATTAGTATACTAGTAATATAATCGCCGCTATAAACGCGCTTTAAGACTATATATTTTGAAGGAATTTTAAAGACTATTATTTTAACTTGTATATATATTCTTTAATCTTAAATAGATATTAACTAATAGGATATTACTAGTAATTAATATAATATACGGAGTTAGCTTAAATTACTACTATAGCGTGCTTAGGTTAAATACGCCTCAATATTTAAAGCTTATCTATTAATATTAGCTGTTAGTAAGTAGTTTACTTAAATTAAGTCGTAGTTCTTTATATATTGTATTTATATTTACTTTATATCTTATTATATCTTATTATATCTTACTTTTATTTTATCGTTCTTTATACTTAGTATATATATTTAGTATATCTTTATTATACTTATCGTTTAAAAATATTTTAACGTTTGTTAAATATCGCTTAAAACTCCCTTTTATTTTTCTTAAATTCCTTTTTTTTCTTTACTATCTCCTTTATCCTTTTTCCTACTTCTTAGATTAGCTTACTATTACTCTTTTATATTAAAAGCTATGCTATAATAAGAGCTATAGTTATATTATAGCGAATATCTTAAGGTTAGGCTAATATAAAGCCGAAGTTATATATCGCTTTATATAAACTCGGCCTAAGTTTAGCCCGAACTTAACATAAGTATAGGCTACTTAAGCGACCTTTATAAACAAAAAGCTATATAGCTTAAATAAAGTTTTCCCCCTTTTTTCCTTAGCTTTAAATAAATAATCATTTAGCTATATACTACTTAACTAAGTATATACTAGCTTTTAGTATATTTAAAGCTCTTTTTAAATAAGGTTATATAACTTAAAAAAAGACTTATTAATAATAATATAGCGTGAGTAAAAACGCTACTTAATATAAAAAGGCTATGCTTAAAAGGGGTTAAAAAGAGAGCTAATAAAAGCTAATATCGAAATAAAAGGTAAATAAGCGATCCTCTTACTATAAGTAAAGGTTATTAAAAAAGGCTACTAAGTTTTAATAAGCTAGTAGTAGATTTAATAGCTAATAAGCTAATTAATAGCATTAATATAAAAGCTAAAAGAAAATAATAAGGACGTATATATAAAGAAAGGCCGGCTTATAAACTAGTAGCTTAATACTACTTTATAATATAATAGCGGGGGCCGTAATACTTATAATAAAGAAGAAAGCGATAAAGAAAAAGGATTAGCGGAAGCTACTCTTAGCGCTAAGAAAGTTTAACAGCTAGTATCGCTACTTTATACTTTAAGTATAATATATATAAAAGAAGTATAAGATTAATTAAGACTTCTTTTTAAGCTTAAAGGGGGTCTTTTACTTTATTTATAACTACTTAAATATTAAGCTATAGTAAACTATAGCGACTTGTTATAATACTAGCACGGATTAAGGTTACGATTAATAAAAGTTCTTTAAGTACTTAAACTTAATTTACTTTAACGTTAATATTTTATCGCGGGCTATAGCGGCTATCCGTATAATTAAATAAAGTAAGAATTAAAAGTTTATAGCGTTCCTTTTAAAGTTTAAATAAAGGCTTTTTAAAGAAAGAAGGGGGTTATAGCTATACGATATATAAATTATATTCTTAAAAGGCGCCTTAAGCCCTTACTTTAAGAAGATACTTATAATAATTAACCTTTTAACCTTAAGCTTTTTAGCGTATACTAATTAAGTAGTATAAATTGCGGTAAAGGTAAAGAGGGTTTAATAAACTTAGTAGCTATTTTAAGGCTAAAAGAAAGTAATAAAGGGGGCGACTTAAAACTAAAAAGACTTAAAAGGCAATACCTTAATAAATAAATTTAACGCTATAACTTACTTAAAAGAAGGATAAGGCTAGCTTAATATATAAATTTATTTTACTTATAGAATAATAAAGTATATTGCCTGCTTTAATAAAAAAAAAGGAAGGAACCTTATAAGTAGCTATAACTATAGCTATAGCTAAGAAAGTAACTAAAGTAAACTTTAATTTCAGAAATAAAGAACCTTAGCATAAAGTTAAGCGCTAAAGGAGAAAGAGAAATAGTAAACGGCTTTAAGGTTAATAAAAAAGAACTTTATGTTAAATTTAGTACTACTTAAACTTAGTATTAATAATAAAAAAGGCTTAACGCACTTATTAATATAAGCTATAATTACTATACTATTATAAGTAAGTAGGTAGTAATAATGCTATAAATCCCTTATATAAATAAAACGAGAAGGCTATTATAGCCTTTTTTTAAAAGATATACTAATACTTTAAATAAAAAGAATTAAAAAGTTTAAAATAAAGATTAATTAGCACTTAAAATAAATATTCGCTGATTTAGTATTAAAGTTAAGCTATAATATATTCTTAAAGCGACTATAGATAAAAAAGAATAAAGTAATTTATAATACCGGGGGGGACTAAATTTAGTATAAAAAAGCAGGGATTTCAATCGGCCTTAAAAGGTTAAAGAAAGCTGTTAAGATTACGAATATTTAAGAAGCGAAGCTAAAAAGCGCCTTTATCTTTATAGCGGAGTATTTAATAAAAAGAAAACCCTAAAAGAATACCTAAAAGCGGCGATAAGTGCTTAATATAAAGGTAGTTATAATAACGGACGTAAAAAGGGCTTTTTAGCTAAAAACGTTAGTTAACTTAGCGGACTATATCTTAGCTTAAGTACTATAAGCTTACTTAGACCTTTTTATACCTATAAAGGCGCTTAAGTAGACCTTATTTTTATAAGGCGTAGACTATAAAATCTACCTTATTTTAAATAAAGATAGTAAAAGACCGTTATTATTATAAAGGCCTTTATATAATATATTCTAAAAAAAGCTCCTTATCCTTTAAAAGACTTTAAACGAGTTATTAAAAGCAAACCTTAGCTACTTAAGCAGCTTGTTAGCTATAGCGCTAGTACAATTTATAAGGAAAGCTAATAACCGCTTATGCTTTTACTATAACTACTAATCCTTAAATATAATTATAAAAAAAGATTAGTATACGCTACTATTTATTATAAAAACGCTAAGGATATTAATAAAGATATATTAGCTTATAAAACTTAATATTATTATAGCGTCTTATAAGATTAAAATAGCGGAAAGCTTTAAGTTTAAAACGGCCTTTTAAATAAAGTTTAAAGTATTTAAGTAATAAGTATACTTATTTAGCTTTATAAAAATACCGGCTACTTTTTAACGCTATATTAACTAAGTATTAAAAGACTACTTTTATAAGTTCGTTATAGTATATTTAGATAACGTGCTAATTTACATATTAAAGTCGCTTTATAATAATTAAAATAAGGTAATAATAGTATTTAAAAAGCTATAAAAAGAGGGCCTTATACTAAATATATAAAAATACGACTTTATAATAAAAAAAGTAGAGACCTTAAGTTTTATTATATAGGCTAAGAGTAAGGTTTAGTATAACTTAAAGAAGATTTAAGCTATCTAGATATAATAAGCGCTAAGAAATATAAAGGGCGTTTAAAGCTTCTTTAAGTTTGCGAATTACTATTATGCTTTTATCCCGCTTTATACTAAGGCCTTAAGATGCTTAAATAATCTTTATAAAAAGAATATAACCTTTTTTTAACCCGATAAGTACTAAGCTATATTTAAATTTATCTAAAAAGCTTTTTATAATATACTAATACTATAATTATATAACCTTAAAAAAGAGATATACTTAAAAGCAAACTACTTTAAGTATACGATAAGCAGTATATTAATATAAGTAAGGCTAAATAAGATATAATACTTAATAAGTTTCTTTTTAAAACGACTTAATATAGTAAAGTTTAATTGCTAAATTTATAATAAGGAGCTACTTATAATTATAAAATACTTAAAGTTTTAAAAGGTCAAATTATATTATATGTTAGCGTTTATAGTGCTAATAGACTATAAGAACTTAAAGTACTTTATAATAAAAAGGAAGTTAAATTAAAAGTAAAGTAAATAAGGACTAAAACTCGCTTTATATAACTTTATATTAAAGTACCGCTAAAATATATTAGCGGTAGTATATAACGCACTATTACGCTTAAATGAAAATAAGCTAAAGGGTATATTTTATAAAAAGGAAATAAAATATATAGTTTAATTAATCTTAAATAGTATATAACTAGTAAGATATTAAGTCCTTTTAAGCGGTAAGTATATAAACCTCTTATAACAATTAGTATAAAAAGCGTATATAGTCGTAATAATATAGGTAAAGAAGGAGGTTAATTGCTTATATAAATTAAGTAAATAACCTTATATCTTAAGCTAAAGGTAACGTAAATTAAGACGGAGTTTAGCTAAAACTTAACTTAAACTTAAGCTAAGATATACTTAAAGAATAAGTATAACCGGCCTATATATTAAACAAGCTAGAAATATTAAAGCGATAAATAGTTATGTTTTAAAAAGATAAAAAGTACTAAGTAGTATTTTAAGTAATATAAAATAGCGACTAATCGCTTACCTTAAAATAGTAATTAAAGGTTTAAGTAAGTAAATATATATATAATATAAGAAGGCGCCTTTACTTTAAAGACTGCTTATAGGTACGAAGTAAAGCTTAGTACTTTAAGAAGGGGGAGGATAAAAAGCTAAATAAGCTTTAAGTATTAATCGCTTAGTAAATATATAACTTAATAATAGTAAGATACTTAAGGTATAAAGGAACGCTTATAATACTAGCTTAAGAGTTTTTTTAGCTAGGCTAGTTATTAATAGTACGCCGGCTTATTATAAACTATAAACTATATAGTAAAGGCTATATTTAAAAGTAACTTTAAAAAGGGCTCTTTTAGCTAATACCGCTACTTATTTAGCTATTATACTTAATAATAGACTTTATAGTTAAGCTACTTTTAATAAAGACTAAAAGCTTAAAGAACCTTTAAGTAATAATAAATAAACTAATAAAGACGATTACGCTAAAAGTAATACTAATAATAAAAGTAGTAGCGTATACTATAAAGTTTTTATAATCTTACTTCTGCTTTTATAAAATACTTAAGTTTATGATTATAAACTAAGAGATAAACTAAATAAGCTAATTTTAGCGGGAATTCTACTAATAAACTAAGGTTTAAAAAAAACTAAGTTCGGCTAATTACTTATTAACTAATAAGGCAATAAAGCGCGTAAACTAAGAAGGATAAGCTGACTTTTATATATACGTTTACGATAAGTAAGGCTACTAAAAGGCATAGCTACTTTAAGCTTAAGCGGCAATTAATAACTAAGTAATATTAATAATAAGTATAAGCCCTTTTTTTATAAAATATAGATATAATATTAACCCGATTTAAATTATATAAAAAAAGGGACCGCTTATACTAAACGTAAAAAGCATATAAGACTTTATATAAAGGATAAAAAAAGTCCCCGACTTCTTTTAAATAGCGATCGCTACGTTATAAATAAGATAAAAAAGGATAGAAAATCAGTTATATATATTAATAAAGAGACTTTAAGTAAGGGATAAAGTATAGTTAAATATAAAGAAGTATACTACGGATTAACCTTACTAAAAGCTTAACTAGCTATACTAAAAGTATACTATAATAAAAGTAGTTAGCTTATATATAATAGAACTTAATATATTAAGGAGGGTATATAAAAGACTGTATATAAAATTCCTCCGCTATAAGGCGAATAACCCTTTACTTAGCTAAGTAGTAAATAACTACTAGCTACTACTAGTTATTAAAAAAGATAGTAAACTAAAGTACGTTATAAAAAAGATTTTATAAGCTTAATAAATATAAATTAAAAAGAGGAGGTAATACTAAGTCTTTATAAATTAATATAAGTACGCTAACTTAACTTAGTAGTTAATTAGTAGCTTTTAAGATATAATCGCTTTAAAGAAGTTTAAGAGACAATATAGTAATAAAATAAAAAATAATAAAAGTAAGGTAAAGCAACGATAATAAGCTAAGCTAAAAAGTAAGAGAAAGAATAAAGGAGATAGTAAAGAAAAAAAAGAAAATAAAGAAAAATAAAAGGAGGTTTTAAGCTATAATTAGTAAATATTAAAATAATTCTAAATAGTAAGCATTATAAAAATATACTATAAACGTATAATAATTATAAATAATAATAAGATAAAAGTAAGATATAATAAAATATAATAAGATATAAAGTAAATATAAATAAAACGTATAAAGAACGACGACTTAATTAAAGCAAACTACTTACTATTAGCTAATACTAATAAATAAGCTTTAAAGGTTAAAGCGTATTAAAGCTTAGTATATTATAGTAGCGGTATAAGCTAACCTTACGTATTATAGTAGTTATTAATAATATCTTATTAGTTAGTATTTATTAAGGATCGGAAAACGTATTTATAAGTTAGTAAAATAGTCTTTAAACGTTTTTTAAGACGTATAATCTTAAAGCGCGTTTATAGCGGCGATTATATTACTAATATACTAATATCACATTAATATTATATTATATATAGTTTAAGGATAAGTATATATAGGTTAGTAGTATAAACTAGCGCGGGTATAAGCAAAATAATTATAAGCTTAAAGTAAGGCTTAATTTTAATAAGCCTTATACTTAGTATTAATATTAAAAGACGTTATATATTTAATATATATAAAGTAAGGGGGGCGCTGTTTAGTAATACTATATATCGCGATTTACTTACTAAGTAATAATAGCGGGCGTGAAGATTAATATAAGGGCAGTAGTATATAGTTACTAAGTATATTAAAAGGCATAGTATAAGAAGAAACTTATAAGCTAGTAAAAGATTAGGCGTAGGGGACGAAAGTAAATATATTTAAGCGCGGTATAGTAAAACTATTATAAGAGAGGGCTCGCGTATAAAAAGATTAATAATTAAAAAAGAAAAAAAGAGAAAAAAGAGAAAAGAAGAAAAAAAGGGTATTTATACTTAAAGAAAGAGGGCGGTAGGAAAGCAAAACGTTCCTTAAGTATTAATAAAAGCAGTAACTAAAAGGGGCGCGTTACGCCGCTTTAATATTATTAATAGCGATATAATAACGTAAAGAAGTAAGCGTATAACGCTTTTAATACTATAACGCGATATTATTTAAGGAGAGATGTTAACGTTTAATTATAAGTATAATAAGGCCGGCTATACCGATTAATATTAAGTATAAAATAAACGGCAATACCTTAATTAGTAAAATCAACGCTATAACTTAGCTAAAAGAAAGATAAGGCCGGCTTAATATATAAAAGTATTTTGCTTATAACATAATAAAGTATATTGCCTGCTTTTATAAAAAGAAAAAGAAAAGAACTTTATAAGTAGCTGTAGCTATAGCTTAGGAAGTAATTAAAATAAACTTTAATTTAAGAAAAAAGGAACTTTAGCGCTAAGTTAAGCGCTAAAAAAGAAAGAGAAATAGTAAATAGCTTAAAGGTTAATAAAAAAGCACCTTATACTAAACCTTTTACTAATTAACGTTAAGAGTAAAATAAAAAGCGGGGCGGCGACGTTATATACCTTAGTATATAATACTTTAAAAGAGGGATAGTATTATATACTATACGATAATAAGAGCTATAATTATACTATAGCGAATGCCTTAAGGTTAAGCTAATATATAGCTAAAGTTATATATAACTTTACTTAAACTAAGCTTAAGTTCGGCTTAAACTTAACTTAAGTATAGGCTACTTAAGTAACCTTTATAAGTAAGAAGTTATATAACTTTAATAAAGTTTTTTTTCTTCTTTCCTTAGCTTTAAATAAATAATTATTCGGCTACGTGCTATTAAACTAAGTATACGCTAGCTTTAAACATCCTCCGCTTTACCTTTATTATTCTTTATTATATTACTATATTATATTTAAAACTCTTTTAAAGCAATTATATCTTTAAAGTTATTAATTTGCTATTAAGTTAAGTTAATATACTTATACTACTTTATAAAGACTTAATATTACTTCTCCTTTTTAATTTATTTTTACTAAGCTTATAAAATCTTTTTATAATATACTTTAGTTTATTATTTTTTATTATTAATAATAGCTAATAGTTATTAACTACTTAGCTAAGTAAGGGGTTATTTACTATATAATAAAAAAACTTTATATATAGTCTTTTATATACCCTCTTTAATATATTAAGTTTTACTATATATAAGCTAATTCCTTTTATTATAGTATACTTTTAGTATAGTAAGTTAAGCTTTTAATAAGGCCTATTTATAGTATACTTCTTTATATTTAACTATACTTTTTTACTTACTTAAAGTCTTTTTATTAGCGCGCGTAACTATTTTACTATATTTTCTTATATTACTTAAAATATAGCAATCGCTATTTAAAGGAAGTTAGCGATCTTTTTTATTCTTTATATAAGGTTTTATACGGTTTTTATATTTAGCGTAAGCGGTCCCTCCTTTTATATAATTTAAATCGGCTTAATATTATATTTATATATTATAAAAAAAAGGCTTATACTTATTATTAATATTACTTAGTTATTAAGTGCCGCTTAAGTATAAAGTAGTTATACCTTAAAGTTTTCTTACTTATAGTAAATATATACGCAAAAAGTAAGCTTATACTTTTTAGTTTATACGCTTTATTACTTTATTAATCTATAAGTAATAAGCAAAACTTAGTTTCCTTAAAACCTTAGTCTATTAGTAAAATTCTTACTAAAATTACCTTATTTAGTTCGTTTTTTAGTTTAAGATAATAAACTTTAGTATTTTATAAAAGTAAAAGTAAAATTATAAAAACTTAATAGCATACGCTACTACTTTTATTATTAATAATGCTTTTAATATTACCGCTTTTATTAGTTTATTTATTATTACTTAAAGGTTCTTTAAGCCCTTAGTCCTTATTAAAGGTAGCTTAATTATAAAGTTTATTATTAAGTATATAAAGAGCTATATAAAACGCGTTAAGAGCTAAAAAAGCTTTTTTTAAAGTTACCTTTTAATATAGCCTTTACTATATAGTTTATAGTTTATTATAAGCTAGTATACTATTAATAACTAGCCTAGCTAAAAATTCTTTTAAGCTAATATTATAAGTATTTTTTTATACTTTAAGTATCTTATTACTATTAAGTTATATATTCGCTAAGTAATTAATACTTAAAGCTTATTAAGCTTTTTATACTCCCCTTTCTTAAAGTACTAAGCTTTACTTAGTACTTATAAGCGGTCTTTAAAGTAAAGGCGCCTTTTTATATTAATTATATACTTATTTACTTAGACCTTTAATTACTATTTTTAAGTAAGCGATAAATAACTATTCCGTACTACTTAAAATACTACTTAGTACTCTTTATCTTTTTATAGTACCGCTATTTATCGCTTTTATATTTTTTACTTATTAAATATATAAGCCGGTTATACTTATTCCTTAAGTATATCTTAGTTAATATTTAAGTTAAGTTTTAGCTAAACTCCGCTTTTATTTACCTTACTTTTAGCTTAAAGTATAAAGTTATCCGCTTTACTTATATAAGTAGTAAACTCTATATTTTCTTTTTTTATTTATATTATTATAACTCTACGCTCTTTTTATATAATTCGTTATAAAAAGTTTATATACTCACTACTTAAAGAGACTTAACGTCCTATTTATTACGCGCTGTTTTAAATTATTTAAACTACATATTTTATTTCTTTCTTTTTTTATATACCCTTTAGCTTATCTTAATTATAGCGCGATAGAATATTAAGTACTACTACTAGCCTCTTTAAGTAGTACTTTAATATAAAGTTATATAAAGTAAGCTTTACTACTTATTTATTTTTATTTTTATTTAACTTCCTTTTTATTATAAAGTACTTTAAGTTTTAAAAGTTTCTTAGTACTATAAATACTAATATATTATATAATTTTGCCGCTTAAAAGTCTAAGTATTTTATAATTATAAGTAATTCTTTATTAAAAATAAAGTAGTTATACTTTACTATATTAAGTTATTTAAAATAAAAACCTACTAAGTATTATATCTTATTTAGCTTTATTTATATTAATATACTGCTTATTATATACTTAAAGTAGATTAGTTTAAAGTATATCTCTCTTTTAAGGTTATAAAAGTATAATATTAGCGTATTATAAAATGCTTTTAAAATTAATTTAAACGTAGCTTAATGCTTATTAGTTTATAAAAAGGTTATAGTCTTTTAAAAAAAACTATTTAAGTAATATAAAGCTTTAGCATAAAGGGTAATAAGAGTATAATAATAATTCGTAAACTTAAGGACGCTTTAAACGCTTTTTATATTTTTAGCTCTTATTATATTTAAATAGCTTAAATCTCCTTTAAGTTATATTAAACCTTACTATTAACTTAAATAATAAAACTAAAGTACTTTACTTTTTTATTATAAATTCGTATTTTTATAGATTTAATATAAGGCCTACCTTTTATAGCTTTATAACTACCTTTGCTACGTTATCTTAATAATTATAAAGCGACTTTAATAAGTTTATTAGTATATTATTTATTTACGCTATAATAAACCTATAAAAGTAGTCTTTTAGCACTTAGTTAATATAACGTTAAAAAGTAGCCGGCGTTTTTATAAAGCTAAATAAGTATACTTATTACTTAAATAGTCTAAACTTTATTTAAAAGGCCGTCTTAAACTTATAGCTATCTGTGATTTTAATCCTATAAAATGCTATAATAATATTAAGTTTCGTAAACTAATATACCTTCGCTAATATCCTTAGCGTTTTTATAATTAAAAGTAGTATATACCGATTCCTTTTTATAATTATATTTTAGGCTTAGTAGTTATAATAAAAGTATATATAGCTATTAGCCTTCCTTATAAATAATACCGGAGCTATAGCTAATAAACTGCTTAAGCGGAAAAGGTTTATTTTTAATAACTCGTTTAAAGTCTTTAAAAAGAGAAAAAGGTCTTCCTTTAATATATTATATAAAGGCCTTTATAATAGTACTAAGTCCTTACTATCCTTATATAAAGTAAGGTAAATTATATAGTTTATGCTTAGTTAAAATAAGGTCTACTTAAGCCCTTTTATAGGTATAAAGAGGTTTTAATAAGCTTATAATACTTTAGCCGGGATATAGTTTACTAAGTTAATAAGCGTTTTTAGCTAAAAGGCCTTTTTTACGTTTTTTATCGTAATTACCTTTATATTAAGTACTTATCGCCGCCCTTAGCTATCCTTTAAAGCTCTTTCCTATTAATACTCCGCTATAAAGATAAAAGCGCTTACTAACTTTACGTTTTAAATATTCGCTATTAAATAAACAATCTTTAAGTAAAAAAATACATACTAAGTAAATAAAGAACCTATTAGTTATATTTTATATTATCCCTCTTAAGAAAAAAGGAACGAACACTCTTATATATATATATATTAATAGCCCTGTATTATAAGCCCTTAAATAATATAATACTTCGTACGTATTATTATTCCTCTATAGGTATTATAAGTCTTAGTATAACATAACACTCTGTACTTATTATTGCTCCTTTTAAAGTATTATAGGTCGTAGTATAATATAATACTTCGTTCGTGTTATTACTCTTTTAATACTTATACTTTTTCTTTTTATTCTTAAGGAAAAGTATTTAAAAGTGTTTATTAGCATTTCCTTATACGGTATGTTTTTAGATAAGTAAAGGGTTCTTTTCTTTACTATTACCTTATGCTTTTATAATTTACTTAAGTAAGAGTTTATACCCCGTGCTTTTATAGTATGCTTAAATAAGGGAGAAGTAAGAGTTCTATACCTCGTGCCTTTATTATATACTTAGGTAGGAATTTATCGTTTTGTTTTTTTAGTATTATTTCTTATTATATAGAGAAATTTTCTCTTTTAGCGGTATGCTTTCTCTATGCTTTCTTTTTCTTAGCGGTATGCGGTGTGCTTTAGTATAAGTATAAATTCCCTTTCGTAGTCCTTTATTAAGCTCTTTTCTTTCTTTCTTTAGTATTATCGTTTTCTTCGCCACGTACTTATACTATTATTATTATTATTATACGTATACCGCTTTAAGTCTTCTTTTACCTCGTTATTATAACCTTAACATTGTGTATTTTTATTATTTTTATTATTATTATCGCTCGCTTATAAGCCTATATGCCCGGCGTTATTATTATTATATTAATTTAGCTTACTAGCTTTAAGGTATAGCAGTAAGCTATATAAGGTCGGTGTCGTATTATCCTTCTCTTAATAAAGAATAAGGGTAATTGCTAGTTTATAGAGAGAGTCGCGATTAACGTATAGTTTCTTTTATTTCCTTTATTAGTTCTTATACTATACCAACGTTTCTTAAGACTCCGAAGTTATATTTATTCGCCGCTTATTAGTCGATATTACTATACGGGCCCTCGCTAGTGCCTAGCTTAGTCGGATTATCTTTAAGCTAGTACGGCGGGAAGGATATTTTCGCGCTATTATTATATAGTCTTAAAGCTAAGATACGGCTCGTCCTTACTTAGCTTATCGGGGAGCGCGTAGTATATATTTATTCTTTATATACCGTTACTTACTAAGATATTAAAGTAGTGCTTATATATCTTATATTTAGGCCTTAATCTACAACGCCTTAAAAAAATCAATATAGATATGCCCCTCGGATAAAATAGTAACTACACCCCGATTAATAGCGTTTTTTAGTATAAATTAAAGAATCCGAGCTCCTCCTTCTATAGCTACATATCTCCCCCTATTTACAATGTACTAAGCTAGTAAGGGCCGCTTATATACTTATAATAGGTAAAGATACCTAAGAAAATGTCGAATTCTGCCGAAAGCTACCTTAAATAATTCTAGGCAGCGCGCCGCCTAGAATTATTCAAGGCAGCCTATATCGTTATTATTAAGGCGCTCGCGAGGCTTTTTAAGGCGCCTAAAAGTAGTATTATAATATCTTCTTCGCTCCTCTACGACTTTTATAGCCGCTTAATAATCGAGGTTAACGCTAATAACGACCTAAAGCAAGCTATAGCCACGTTAGCTTTAGCATAGACCTTTATAGCTAATAGCCTTATTAATAAAGACCTTAGGGGTAAGGGTAAAAATAAGGCTATTACTATATATCGTAATAGTAATAATAGTAGCTTCTCTTAAGTCTCCTTATAGCTATCTTAAACATACTGCTAATAGCTCCTTATGGCACTAAACCTTATATTTAACAATCTTTTTCTTATGCTAAAAGCAGTCTTTTTCCGCCTTTATAGATAACTTTATATTAATATTAGTATTAAAGCTATAAGGCATTAAATAGTTAAGTAAAAGGTCTTAATATTCTTATAGATCTATACGTATAACAAACCTTAAAGAAACACGGTATACCGCTTTTAAATAAGTTAATCGTTAGTCTTAAGGGTATTTTATTAACTAATTAGTTTAATAAGGCCTTTATATACTAAGTTTGTTCGCTAGCTAAAGCCGGGATATATCTCTTTAATCGTAAAGTTTAATAAGAAGCTTATGTAATTTAATAGCGCGATCGGCGCTCTTAACGGCACGTATATTCCTACTTTTATCCTAAAAGCGTATTAAAAAAGGTTTTAGTTTAAGAAGAATAATATCTTATAGAATATATTCATAGTAATCTCTTTTAATAGCCTCTTTACCTATATGCTTACTAGCGTTAAGGGCTTTATTTATAACTCGCCGTTATTATATATAGCTCTTACGAAAAGCCTTACTTTATTTAAGGCTTGTTTCTTCCTTAGCGATATAGGCTTCGGCTTAAGGCGCGGCGTTATTATGCTATACGGCAATATACGATATTATCTTACCGATTAAGGCGAGGTAAGTAAGAAGCTAAAGAATTCTTATAAGAGCTTTATTATACGGTACGTATAGCTTCGCATAATAGTAAAGTAAGTATTTAGTCGTTATAAGCGGAAATAGAATGTAATTCGATATAGCGCACTTAAATATAGCTTCGTTAACTAGGTTAAGCTTATATATACGGTAACGGGGCTCTTTAACTTCGTTTAAATAGATAGGAAAGATTATAGGAAGAGAAAGAGGGAAAAAGCGGCTTACTTAATAAATTAAAAGCATAAAGCTCTTAATAAAGCTTGCTTATAAATTAATTCTATCGTTAAAGACCTTATAAGGACTAAAATGCGTAAGTTAATCGCTAGCTAGCTATAAGAGACCTACTAGTCTATTCTCGCCCGGCAAGAGCGTAATAAGTATATAGAGAGCGAAGAATATAATAAAGACAATAAGGGCGATAAGAGTAATAAAGATAATAAAGATACAGGCCTTAAGCTAGCTTAAAGAGGTATTAATATAGCTATAAAGTAGTAGCCTTAGTTATTAAGTATAACTTATAGCTTAAATATAGCCTTAATACTACGAACATAACTACTTGCCTATATTATACGAATCTACTATAATTATCTTCTTAATCCACGCTTACTTAGCCTTACTTATACTTAGCGAATTTTATATAAAGGGATTTATAAGGTCTTACTTTAACTAAGCTATAACGCTTATTACTAGCTATATACTATATATTATAGTAAGCTATATATAGTCCTAAATAGCCTTTTCGACATCCTTTACGCCTTATGCCTTTAAGGAGATTATATATTGCTTAGCTTAAGCACCTTAAGCTATAAGGTTAGTAAGAAGATTAACGATTTACTTTTTTTATTGCCGCTGCCGCTTTTTCCCTCTTTTTAAACCCCTTAGCCCTCGATTTAGCGTTAATCTACTAAGCGTTAATAAGAGCCTTAATCCTTAAGGAGTTTTTAATAGCGGCGTTAACGAGCTTTTAAAATCTATATTATTAGCAAGCTACTAAGGCTATAATCGTAGGCGTAGTATTTCCTTACGAAAAAGATTATTAGTATCCTTATTAACCGCCTTATTAAGTGCTTAAAACTCCTCTTCCTCGTTAATTAACGAGGATTCTTATTGCTATTACTAACGCTAGCTACTAGCCTTAATAGATACCTTAAAAAAGCTAGTATCGTCGTTAGCCTTAAGAATCGTAGAGCTAGCTAGCTAGTCGCTAGCAAATACTTTAGCCTATATATTAAAAGTAATGCTATTGCTAACTAAGAGGCCTTACTTAATAGCCCGAGTCGCGAGATTAAGGAACTTCGTTAAAAACGTCTCCTCGTTAGCCTTACTTATCGTAAGCCTCTTATTATTAGGGTTATATATAGTGCTTAACGGTTCCTCTACCTTACGGAATACCCTTTAAAAAAGAAGCAGCTAACAATACTTATTATTAAGCATCTTAAAGCTTAAGCGGCAGTAAGGAAATTTATCCTTTAGCTTTAAAATAAACGACTTAAATATAGGCTTTATAAAGACCGCCTTATAGCTATTAAGGAGCTTATCGCGGCGGGCTTTAAGCAATAGCTTAAGGAACCTTAAGGTCTATAACTTACTTTAATGCTAGTAACTTATCTAACTTATTAAGGAAGGTAACTTTTTAAGTAGTCGCGATAGCTTTATTAAAGGCGCGAATTCAGGCACGATTATACGGAAAAATACATAGCGGAGCCTCGGGCGGTAAGATACACAGCTAATAAGGATATAAGACGGTATAAGAGCAGCCCCGCACTAAATTTAAGTAGAGTATGCCTCTTATTATATCTGCCTTATTTTTTTTAAGACGTTATAAATTAAGGCCTTAAGCTAGATAGGGCGTATATTATCGTATTATAAGTAATAGGCTTATCGTACCTTAAGCATATTATTTGCTTAGTAGTATAGTTAATATGCCGATTAAGGTCGATAATAACTTTAAAGTAATTAAGGTATTTTATAATAATAAGCTAGACGATAAGGTTAAGTTTATTAGTAAGCAGGCTTTAGTTCGTCTTGCGTTATAGTATAAGATTTAAAAGGGGGGGGGAATAAGTCTTATCTTTCTTATATATATTATATATCTTAATATTTAAAGATTTTGCGTTTTTAATTATAGATTTTAAAAACGTATCGTGCTAGTCTATATAATTTATTATACTACTATACTTATCGTACTACTCCTTTAATTTAGAACTTAAGCTTATTCGTAGAGATAAGATTTCGTACCGCTTTGTTCGGGCTAGTCTTTATAAAGGCATTTATAAGATTATCTTTACTATTAATCTATTATATTTTTAATATCTCGCGGCGTTTATACGATTTTAATAGTGCTATAATATTAATTATAAGTCGTTTTGTTTTAGTAGTGCTAAGTTTTACTAAGTACTATTAAAGGGAATATAAGTCTATATAAAGGATAAGGGGTATATTAAGGAGGTTAAATAAACGGATAATCTTTTAAATCGTAAAGTAAAGTATAAAGCTATAGTTAATACTTTATACTATCCCGTAAAGTCCGCTTATAAGTACGCTCCTTAAACCTTTTTTATATTTTATTAATAACTAATATAAAATATTGCTAAGAATAGAGAAAGAAGTTATAGTATATAAAGGTTCGTTTTTTAAGATAATTAATATACTAAGTTATAGTATAAGGTCTTTATTATTTATAAATAATCTATTTATAAAATATATAGCTATAGTATATAAAGTAAAAGGGGGATAAAGTAAAGTCCGCGGTTATAATTATCGATCTACTACTAACGTCGTATATTAAGGTATTTTATTCCTTCGTCCTTTAAGTCTTATACTTAAGCGGTAGTAGATAAATTATATAAGGCTTTTAGTAAATATATTAAAGCGATATACGCGGCTTAAGCACGTTAAGTAATATACTATTGTTTTATATCGCTATCCGTTATATATATCGTAGATAGGTCTTTTACTTATCCTTTTTATTTAATAAGAATAATACTTAATATAAAGGGAATATACGTGCTATGTAATTTAAGAGGTATTTGCTTTATTAAGGTTATCTTCGATTTTGTACGAAGTTTAGCTTAATATAGTATATCTTCTTTAAGGTACGAAAAAAAAAAATTATAAAAGAAAAGGTATTATCGGTCTAAAGGCTAGTAATACTAAAAGAGTTAAGGCCGTTAATTATAAAAAGTAAGTAAGGGTTATAAGAAGATAGTACTATATTAAGGTTAATCTTATAGTATAAGAAATATGTTTTAAACTAGTAAAGACCTAATCTTACTAAGCTATAAAAAGGCTAATAAATATATAGAATTATCTTAAGGGGGTAAAAAGAGACTAATTCTTAAAGGAGATATGCGAGAATAGTTATTATAAGAGTATTATTTAATTAGACGTATACTTACATAATATCTCGGAGCTCTTTTTTTATATTATACGTTAACTAAAGTAAAGTACTAAAAGTAAGTAAAAGTCTTTAGCTTATACGCTAAATAGTAAGTAATTAAGTAAGGATTTCCTCCTTACTATTATATATACACCCTTATATAACTAATTAAGACTTCTTATATAGTTTATCGTTTTTGCTTTTTATTTCTTATACTAGTTATATCTTAAATATTCGTATATATTTATATTAAATAAGGTTAAAAAGAATAAAAGAAAAAACTTTACGTGCCTTAAGATTTAATATCTCGGCTTAGTTTAATACTTTAAACGGTTTTTTAGGCGTAGTAATTATACTTTATATACGAAGTTATAATAAGAGTTTAAGTGCGTTTTTCCTTTTTTATATAAGGAATTATTCGTACTTAGAGGGGTCTTATAGTAAATAAAGTTATACTTTAAGCATTAAGGGGTATTCTATATAAAATAGCTTAATATACATCGCTTAAAACGTAGTCGTGCTACTTAGTAGGATAATAGTAATATTTTATCCGTTAATCGTACTAATAAGAAATAGTTCTTTCTATCTATACTTCTTACGCTATATAAGCATAGGGCTTTATAAAAGAAGTAAGAGGACGTCTTAATATAAGCGGGGGCTGTTATATATATTTAAGGCGCGGCTAATTATAGTCTTTATATAAATATATTATACTATAGCTATAGCCTTTTATTAAAGGTTAAAGCAGTAGCAGAATTTTAAAAAAACAAAAGATTATATAAAAACACGTAATAAACAAGTCGTTATTATATAAGGCAGGATTTAGCTAAAATTAATTAATAAAGAATTAAGTACGTAAGTGCTTATATACTACGCCCTACGGCATAAGGATAAGGGGACAAGGCGCGGACTAATTACCGCCGGTTAAAGCCGGTACTGCGGACTAATTACCGCTAGTCGGGGCTAGTACTACGGACTAATTACCGCCGGTTAAGCCGGTATAATAAACTAATTACTACATATAATTATATATAGGGGTTTAGAAATAGTAAAAAGCTTATCTATTCTTAAAGGCATAGCTAGCTACTTTATACTTAGTCTTTTAAGCTAATTCTAAGGATCTTTAACTATACTATCCGTAGTACGTAAAATAAACTATAGATATCCTCGTAGAATCGCTTAATAAACTAAGTATAAGCTTAGTTAAAAACACTATAAACTATAATTAGGGAAATCTCTTAAATATCCTTAAATATCCCTTAAAGATCGCGGTAAGGTTTATCTTATATCTTCCGGGGTGCTTTTATAGTTCAAAACGGGTCGAACTATAGTTAAGATATCCCGTAGAAATCCTTAGAAATCCCCTAAAGATACCGGCGGAATCCGCTTAATAGTTTTTACGGTATCTCCCTTAGTTAAAGACGTCGTAAACTATAGTTAAGTAAGCTTTTAACCCTTTATAGTTATATCCCGGAAACCTTAGCGGGGTCCGACTAGTAATATTCGTTATATCTCTTTAAGCGAGCTTTTATAGTGCGTGCTTTAAGCGTTCCTATCGCGGGGTTTCGTAGGGCTTCCTTAAGAGTAAAGTAAGGAGTCTAGGTATAGCTATTTAGATTCTATAATAACTCCCTTAAGTAAGAAAGAAAAGCTAACGTCCTCGTCGGTTTAAAGTAAGGATAAAGTAAAGGGGGTGCTAAGTAATAGCTTTATAGTAGCGTCTTTACGCTATATTAGTAGTATACCGTCTTTATCCTTTTAATAGTTTTTTCGGCCTATTTAGCCGATAGTAGCTAGGTAGCTTAAAGTAGTTAGTAGGCGGCTTTATTATAAATCCTTACCTTATATTTAGTCGTGCGGCTTCGTCCTTATTAAGGCGATTAGTGCGTCTAGCTAGAACTTATAGTAAAGTTTTTCTAACTCTCCTTTAAGGCGTGTATTTAGGCCCTTACTAAGTAGTAAGGAGTCTCCGCGCTAAGGAATGCTTAAGTTCCCCGGCGGGATATATTATAAGAGACTAGCTTTATTTAGGCCTAATCTTATATTATTATCCTACTTATCTTTCTTACGCCGTTTTTTAATCCTTTACTAAGTCTCTTATTTTACTTACTAGCTTTATAGGCCGCCTATAAGCAAGATATTATATCCTACTTACTGCCGCTATTATAGTTATTACCCGCCCTCCGTCGCTTAGCTTTCCGACTTATTATCCTTCTTATACGGCGCTACTACTTACGCCTTTCCGCTAACTAATACATATCTAGCTACCGGGAAGGTATTAAGGTAAAGGTAAGCTATCCCGCTAATATTAATAAGTATAGTAAGTACTAAGGTATTAAACGTTTATATTCCCGCTTAAAAGCGGGTAATAAAGTCCTTAATAGCCTTAGTGCTTAACTCCTCGCTTTTAAGGTTTTAAATATGCTTAATAGTCTTAAAAAACCTTTATATAAAGGGGGCCTTAAAGGTAAGAATATAGAACGCGTAGTTAGTGCGGCTAATAAAGCGGATATCGAAGCCTAAAAACTTTATTGCCTAAGTTAGAGTTAGGTCGCGTTTAGACTTTTTATAAGCTTATAAGTAGACCTTAGCATAGTTTATAGTTAAGCGGAAACTCCCGATTATTATAATCTTATCGCCGGAGTATAAGCTTATAAAGCTAGGTTTATTAAAGATTGTATTAGTTATTACTAGCGGCTTTTATAAGATTAAGCGGCGGAATATATCGCGAGGCTAGTTATCGCTATCTCCTCCGGTTAAGGAGGGACGGCGGATAGACTATAATAAGGCGCTCGTACGCCTTTATATAGCTAGGCTAAGCGTAGCGGCAGGCGGGAAGAGCGTTTACTAAGTAGGACTAAATAGGTCCTTAAGGCCTATTATAGCTATAGGCTAAGAAGGGGATTTTATAGCATAAGCTAAACCGTATGCGAAGTAAGATAGGGTTTTAGCTATAGTCGCTTAAGATACCGCTATAAACCTAGCTATAAACTAGTTAAGCTAGGCCTTAGATATATAGTTAAGGACGGCGTAGACGTTATTTTAGTCGTTTCGCTAAAGCGGGTTTCCGCTAGCTATAGCGGCTACTATAAATCTTAGGACTATAGCGAAGTTAGCTAACCTTAAAGCGTTAAGTATCGGCTAGTTATTCCGCTAATAAAGATTTCTAGCTATACTTTAAAAAATATATAGGCAGCGGGGGCTTTTAGATAGTAAGAGCTAAGCGGGAGGTATAGCTAAGTTACTGCGAAACCGGCTATTTAGACCTCGCTATAGTATAAAGCTAGGAGGTAAGTCGTTTAAGTTAAGTATTTAAAGAGTATAGTATAGGCCGTCTTTTATAGTGCCGTAGTTTAGGTTAAATCCGTTAGCTTAAGCGCGGCTATAAAAGGCGGCGTAGGTTTATATAAAAGCTTAAACCTAAAGGTTCTAACTCTCGCTAAGGGACTTAAGGCTACGGAGGATAGCCGCCTCGTTTTTATAAAGCTTAAGGGCTCGCTTATATCCTTCGTATTAAAGGCGTAAGGGCTTATAAAAGAGCGGGCTAAAGAAGTAATTACGGAATAGCTAATCTTAGCTATAGGAGACGTTAAACGATAAAAGGACTTAAAATAGGAGTATAAGGATCGTAAGCTTAAGGTAAAGAAGGTTATATATATAGGAGTAAGTAAGGTACGGCGGGCTATAGCTAGCGGTAAAGGGAAATATAGTTATAGAAAGAAGAAAGGAAAGGAGAGAGGGCAGGCGGCGGAGAGAATTTAAATAGGTATACTATAAGGCTAAAAAGGCCTTATTACTTAAGGTAAACGGCGGTATATTATTATTAAAATAACTAATTACTTTAAGCGTAATAAGTTATAGTTTCCTATAACTTATAGTAGCTTTTAAGTCTTATACTTAAGCTTAACCGCTTAATTCTCTTAGTTAAAGAGTTTCGTATTAAGTTATAAGGGCCGCGTATTATACTCTTATTTAAACCACTTAAGTAGCTAACTCCTCTTATGCTTTTTCGAAGGCTTTTACGATCTTTAGCGAGAAGACCGCTTTTTCGTTTACTTATAAGTTATAGCTACTTAGCTAGCCTTTTTAAGCTATAAGGAACTCCTTCCTTAGCTTTCCGCCGCCTTTCTTTATTATATAGCTTTATAAGATTCGTTTTACTTTTTACTTATTTAGGTAAGGTATCCCTTTATCTTAAACTAATCTTAAGTATATAGCTAGCTTATCCGCTAAGCGTAGTTATACTACTAAAACGACTAAATAAATATTAAGGGACCCTTTTATATCTAACCGGTATATAAGCTATCTTACTTTAGCGGTAACCTTAAACGGCTTAGTGCGTCTTTCTTAAAGCTTCGCTAGTCTACCGTCCGCGATATAATAACCTTTACCGAGCTATAACTAAACTTAATCGCCGGGCTTAAATTCTAGCGGGCGGTGTTTCTTATTATATCTATCCTTTATAGCGGCTTAAGCATAAGTAATAGCTAACTTAGCTTCTTTTTATAAGACTTCTTAGTTTTATAAGTATAAGTAGTTACTAAGGAACCGGAGGCTATTATCTATTTTTATCCTTATAATAAGCTTACTAAGGGCCGTGTAAATTACTAAGGAGAAGGAATTATTAAAGCTAAACTAAAAAGCAATTAGCGTATCGGTTTAGCGTAAGTCTAGGAAATTAGCGGTAAAGAATTATAGCGCGATTTCTATAGTTTAGTTTCGCCTTTCCGATAAGTTATCGGTTTAAGGGTACTAAGCGGTAGATATAAAAAGCTTCGATCCGAAAGCTTACTATAAGGTCCGCTAAAATACTAAAGTAAACTTTATATCTTAGTCGGAGATTATCCCCTTTAGAATCCCTTAGTTAGCGTAAAGTAGTTCGGTATATAACGCTTATGCTTAGTCTTCTACTATAAACTAGTTATTGCTTAAGATAAGGAGATATATTTTTAAGAATTTATTAGTTATAGTTAGTAAGGTATTAAAAAAGTTCCTTATAAGATCTTTCTATAAGGATTATTCGGCTTAGACTATTAAGAGCCTAGTAATAAAGTCTATTGCTATTATATAATATAAAACTAACGGGCTTTAAATTAAGATAAGCTATCTTAGCGTCTTACTTTAGTTAGTTTAGTTATAGTAGTAGGCATCGTAGCTATTTATAACCTCGTCTATATATCTACTAAGTTATAAAATCGAGAAGCTTTCGGATAGGTCTTATTATATACGTATATAGCTAGTATAAAAGTATTTAGCGTACGCGTCTTTAACGATCTCCTTAGTATAGGTCTTAAGGATATATAGTCTCCGGCGTCTATCGTTCTCTATAAAGTATAGCAACCCCTATAACCGGAAGAATAAGAGTCCGGGGACCTTATCCTTATCGCTAAGTTATGCTATAATTTTTACTTACTATATATCTTCTGTATATCTATTAATTATTTTTTAGCGGAGCGGCAATTTAATTAATACTTCCGCGTAAAGGAATACGCAGTCCGTTATCTTATCTTCTTAAATACGTTTTAATTCCCTTTCTTAGTTTAAGGATACTAGCCTATTATCTTAGTATAGCAGACATAAGAGCGCGTCCGGCACAACGTTTTCGACGCTTAAGATATAGCATACCTTAAGCGGGAATTAGCTTAAGTATTAAGATATAAGGACTAGCTTATTATTAGATTTTATACTAGTAAAGAATAAGGATTTTTAGTATATAATTCCGTAGGTGCTTATATAGTCGGTAAAGATAACTACTTATAGTGTTTTTATAGATAGTACTATAGTATATAGCTTATATACTACTTATACTAAACCGGCTACTTTAAGTTCCGTAGGCTAGTATTAAGGTTCTCTGCTTTAAAGGACGCGGCTTAGGTAAATAATAAGCTAAACCTTAGTTTAAGCTAGTAGCGTCTTTTTATCCTATTCCG
>JAPEBW010000745.1:0-40148 GCA_027405785.1 Ophiocordyceps robertsii
CTACTAAGCTATAGGATTAAGAAGCTTTCGGATAAGTCTTATTATATACGGGTATAGCCGGTATAAAAGTATTTAGCGTAGGCGTTTTCGACGATCTCCTTAGCATAGGTCTTAAGGATATATAGTCTCTTATATTTATCGTTCTCCGTAAAGTATAGCAACCCTTATAACCGGAGGAATAGGAGTTTAAAGACCCTATCCTTATCGCTAAGCTACGCTATAATTTTTACTTACTATATATCTTTTATATATCCGTTGATAATTTTCTAGCGGAGCGGTAATTCGATTAATGCTTTTACGTAAAGGAACACGCGGTCCGTTATCTCGTTTTCTTAAATACGTTTTAATTCCTTTTCTTAGTTTAAGGATACCGGCTTATCGTCTTAGTGCGGTAAATATAAAAGCGCGTTTAGCACGACGTTTTCGACGCTTAAGATATAGCATACCTTAAGCGGGAATTAGCTTAAGTATTAAGACGCGAGGACTAGCTTATTATTAGATTTTATACTAGTAAAGAATAAGGATTTTTAGTATATAATTCCGTAGGTGCTCGCATAGTTAGTAAAAACGACTACTTATAGTTTTCTTATAGATAGTACTATAGTACGTAGCTTATATACTGCCTATACTAAACCGGCTACTTTAAGTTCCGTAAGCTAGTATTAAGGTTCTCCGCCTTAAAGGGCGCGGCTTAAGTAAACGATAAGCTAGACCTTAGTTTAAGCTAGTAGCGTCTTTCTATCTTATTCTATGCCTTCTTTTAAGTAGAAAGCTATAGCCGCTACTCCGTATTCTTAAGATATATCGATCTAGATAAATAGTTATTAAGCGGGGTCGAAGTAGTAAATTATCTAAGGCTTAATAAGTTTCTTAATTAAAATCGCGAAGGCCTCTTCCTCTTCCGGAGTAGGCTAGAAAGCGGCTTTCGCGGCGTATCGAGCCCGTCCTTAGCCCCTTAAGGGGACTCCGTCTTCCTATCCTACTTAAAGCAGCTTTATCTTTCGTTTTTATAAGACGTCGATTTCCTTAACGAAATACGGGACCGTATAGCGTAGCTACCCGGTAAGGCCGATTTATTTCTTAAGCTATTAAAGGTTCTTTAAGAACGCGATATCCCTTAAAGCTCGCATACGTTTATCTATATTTATTAGGCCGATAGCGTCTACCTTAAATCCGAGGAGCTATACGGATAGGTACGCTAAGAAGGACTTTAGTCCGGATAAGGTAATATTATAGTTATAAAAGGCGCGGAATACGGCTTCTAGATATTAAAGGTATTCTTCGGCCGTATTAAAGCAGATAATAATATCGTTAATATAGGCCGCCGCGTATTCTTAGTATTTACGGAGGACGTTATCGATAAACCTTTAGACGTATACCGGGGAGTTCTTAAAGCCTATAAGTATTATTAATAATCTTTTTAGCCCGCGATAGCTTATAACTATAAACCTTTCTTAGTAGTCTTAGTAGACTAAGAACTAGTAAAAAAACGATTATATATCTACCGCACTAATAAACTTCTTTTCTTAAAGGCGTTTAATTATATCGCTTTAAAGGGGCATTAAGTAAGCGTTTAGGGTAATAACGGCGTTAATCCCTTATAAGTCTATAACTACTTATCCCTTTTCCTTTTTATTTACTATCTTCTATACTATAAATACCGGCGCCGCGAACGGGGTTAGCTTATAAACTCGTTTTAATCGGCCTTATACGGTTAGCTAGCCGAATATCGTATTTACTACCTTTTTATCTTTATCGCTTAATAGGTATAATCTTAATACGACTTATTAGTATTATTATCCTTTTACTAAAGGAATGCGTATATATTTAGATTTATTTATATATACTACTCCTTCGTCCTTTTAAAGGTAAGGAAACGATTAAAGGATATCTTAGACTTTTAATACGTATTTTAAGTCTTTAGCGTAAATCTAAACGCCCTTATCGGTAGTAAGTTTAGGCAGGTCCTTAGTTCGGCCGATTTTAAGTTTATAGTTTATAGTAAGATCCTTTTATAGGAAGTCCTTAGCGGGGTTTATTCTATTTAGATTTTCTATAAGGGCTTCCGCTAAGGGAGCCGTGGCGTTAACCTCCTTATATAGCTAAAACTGCTCGTTAAGGTCCGTAATTATCCTTACCTTTTAGCCTTAGCGGAGCACTAGTAGTTCTTTAAAATAGTTTATCGCTATAAAGCTTTTATAATCTTATATTATTATCCGGGCGAGCTTAAGGTTATTAGGGAAAAATATTATATCACGCCTTAATAGCGGCGCCTAAACCTATATAAGTAAGGCGTAGCTAGAACTAGCTAAAATCGTTATAGTAACTAAGCAGATTACCTATCTACGTATTGCTAGTCCTAGCCGGACTATCTTAACTTCGGCTTTAATCCCTTTATAAGCCCTAATCCGTAAGACTAATATAGAGTTAATAAGGTCCCCTTAGTAAGGAACTAAAAAGTCTTAGCTAAGCAATATGTTAGCCGCTAAGCGTTTTACTATTTAAGCGCCGATCCTTACCTTTACGACCGCGAGGCTGCTATTTAGCCTTTTTAGTATATAAGCGGTAAATTCCGCTTATTTAATAGTAGCTATCCTTCTTACTCCTTAAATAAGAATTCGTTAAGAGGAGTTTATAATTACGTCTTAAAAGGTCTTTACTAAGTCGGCTTAAATAAGGCTTCGGTTTACCTTAGTATCTATATAAGCTTTAATACTTATCCCGGGCCCTTTTTTTCCGTAGACTAATAAGCGTATATAGGTAAATTATAACGGCTTATTAAGGTTTAATAGCTAGACGTTAAGGGAAGCCTTAACTATTTAAACGTTTTATAGCTTTTAAATAACTACTTACTATACTAAGCTATATCTTTATATAGCAACGTCGCGGTTAAGGTTAAAGGGGTGTTTATCTTCGATATATCGGTAAAGCTTATTCTTTAAAGGGAATGCTTCGCCGTAAAATCCGCATGCTTTATCGGCCTCTTATACTAAGTCTATTATAGTATAGATTGCGGTTTCCTTTAAGCTCTTATTAGTATCCGACTAAGCTCCTTCTATATCGTACTCTTTATCCCTTAAATAGTTATCGGTCTTTGCTATAGTACCTTCCTCGGTCGCGGGGTATGCTTATTTTAGCTTTAGCGTTAGCGAGCGTATAGTCTTAAAGGTCCTTTCTCTCTTTAGTTAGAAGACCTTAACTTATATTCCTAGCTATTTAAGCGGGTTTCTTCCTTAACTTAGCGAGCGCTATAAGGTTTAAGGTATATCCGCCTTTACCGGGCGGTCTAAAAACGTAACCCTTAGTCCCGGCGAGCCTTTAATAGATAGCCGGGGCGTCCCGGACTATCCTTTAAGTGCGTATAAGGTACGGCTAGTCGGCCCTCGTCTTTTTATAGGTTAGACCTATTTCTTTTACGCTAGTAAGTGCTTTTAAGATCCCTAAGTATATTTAACTTATAGCTAAGGAAGAATTTCCTCGTATTTATTAATCTATCTATTAATATCCTTATTCCTTACTAAGTATTATAAGGATTCTTATAAGTAAACGTCTAGCTTTTAGTAAATTACTATAGTTAAGTAGTCCGGCTAGTAAAGCGCGGCCTTAGCTTTACGTTATAAGCGTAATATCTAAGACTTAAAGTCGGATCTTATTATTATATCTTCGATAGTAAAGTGCTTTTTATCGAGTGCTTATATCGCTATATTTAAGCGGATTCCGAACCGTTTTTATAAGGCGGATATCTATCGGCTTAGTCTAACGCCGGGCTCGCTAAGTTTTTCTTATTATAGTTCCGAGAGGTCCCCGGAATACTATTCCGCCGCGCTTCCTTAAAAGAAAGAGGGTAGTTAGATAGCTAATTCGTCCGCGTAAGCCTCGCCTTTATTAGCGTTTTAGCGGATAAAGTTAATAAAACGGTTAACTCCTTAAAACGTATTAGCTTTATCGTCTTCTTAGACTTCGTCGAAGGATACTTTTAAAGGTCTTAATAGGTTAAATCTCCCTATATCCTTAGCTTATAGTTAAGGTTTTTCCTAGGGCTTAGTAAGCGCGTCTTCTTTTCTTAGTACTTAAAGGAGACTAAGGAATTATTCGTTTAATATTACTACTATTCTTACTAAGGGGCTTAAAGCTATACTTAGTCTTAATATCTACGCGCTTAGTATAGATAGGTTTAGCCCGCTAAAAGTATCGCTTACCGCGTCCTTATCGCTTATTATTAAGGTCTTAGTCTTAATACTCTCGCTAAGCGCTTACCCTTTTGTTTTATATATATCTTAAAATCCGGTGCGCTATAAGGCCCCCGGCGTAAGAAGCTCGTTTTTATTAATTAAGAGTCCCGAAAATGCCTTAGTTAGCGCGGCTATAGCGGATAAGGCTAAATAGTAATGCTAAACTAAGAAACTGCTAAGTATTCTTTAAAGCGGATTTCCGGTTAAGGCTTTTAAGCTAAACTCTATTAATAGTACGCAGTAAAAATATCCGCTAAGCTTATCGTCCTAAGGAAAAAGTAACTTTATTATAAGCTTAATCCGGAGGGTATTTAGCGGGCGGGGAGCTAGATAGTTTTAAAGTCGGCTTATCCTTACTTCTTTTATCTAAAGGATAATCGATCCGTTTAAGTAATACCGAATTTAGTTTACTTAGTCGTATAAATTTTATCGTTTTATAGTTTATTCTTCGTTAGTATTTTAAAAGCGGATTGCCTTTTAAAGGGTAGTAGTCTTAGCTTAGCTAAGCGGGACTTATTCTACGTCTTATTTAGCTTTATAGGCTATCGCGGTATAGTACCTTAAAAAGGGGTAAGTAAGATTATTAAACCGGTATACTTAGTAGGCCGCGGCCTTTTCTACTCTTATAGCTTACTTATCTTAAAGTTTTATTATAAGCGTATTAAGGAAGAGGTGCTTATTAATAAGGTTAGACTTAAAGGCTAATAAGAGCTTCTTACCGAAGAAAATATCGTTTAGTATCTAACTTCCTATAGGATAAGTACTTAATTATGCGATATAGTTACTCTTAACTTAGCGGATATTTAAGGGATTTCCGTTTAAATAAGTAGGAATTGCTACTATTTACTACGCTTTATAGCATAAGGATAAGGGGATAGGGCGCGGATTAATTACCGCCGGTTAAGGCCGGTACTGCGGACTAATTACTACTAGTTAAGGCTAGTACTACGGACTAATTACCGCTAGTTAAGGCCGGTACTACGGACTAATTACCGCTAGTTAAGCCGGTATAACGGACTAATTACTATATATAAACGTATATAAGGGTTTAAAAATAGTAAAAAGCTTATCTATTTCTTAAAAGCATAGCTAGCTACTTTATACTTAGTTTTTTAAGCTAATTTTAAAGATCTTTAATTATACTATCCGTAGTACGTAAAGTAAACCGTAGATATCCTTATAAAATCGCTTAATAAACTAAGTATAAGCTTAGTTAAAAACACTATAAACTATAGTTAAGGAAATCCCTTAAATATCCTTAAATATCCCTTAAAAATCGCGGTAAGGTTTATCCTATGTTTTCTAGGGTGCTTCCGTAATTAAAAACGGGTTAAACTATAGTTAAGATATCCCGCGGAAATCCCTAGAAATCCCTTAAAGATACCGGCGGAATCCGCTTAATAGTTTCTATAGTATCTCCTATAGTTAGATATATCGTAGACTATAATTAAGTAGGCTCTTAACTATCTATAGTTATATCTTTAAAACCTTAGCGGGGTCTAACCGGTAATATTTATCGTATCTCTTTAAGCGAGCCTTCGTAGTATATGCTTTAGGCATTCTTATCGCGGGGTTTTGTAGGGCTTCCTTAAGAGTAGAGTAAGGAGTCCGGGCGTGGCCGTCTAGATTCTATAATATTATATATACGTAGTCCTTTTTAGTTCCGCATTAAAAAAGGCTATAGTTCGGCTTAGTAAAGATATAGCTATGCTATATTAACGGCGCCTTTAAGGAGACGGGGGCTATACTAAAGCTAGCTAACGCCGCTAAGGTGCTTGCTTTAGTCTTTATAAGTACGGTTAAACGGCTCGCACGCTAAAAAGGTAAGGCCGCCGCTAACGTAGCGATCTATACTATAAGCCTTATAAATATCGATAAGGCCTTAAAGACTAAGACGCTAAAATCGCTTATAAACTTATAAAAGGTAATCCCTTAGCGCTTTTATAACTTATTGCCGCTTTTTATAAAGCATAAGGCCGATAAGCTTAACCCTTATAAGCCGGGAGTTAACTATAAGATCCTTATCCGTATAGATAAGTAAGGAAAGGAGTTCCCCGCGCCCTTTAAGCCGCTATATAGTATATCCTAAGCTAAGTTATTAGTACTTAAAAAGACCTTTTAAGACCTTTTAAATAAGGAGTTTATCTAAGTAAGTAGCTTTAAGGTAAGGGCCTTAGTGCTCTTTGTTTAAAAACTAAGGGGCGGAATTTGCTTTTATTATAACTATCGGGCCCTTAACGTAATTACGCGGCCGGACTATTACCCGCTCCCTTTAATCTCCGATACGCTCTATAACCTATTAAAAGCGAAGTAGTTTACTAAGCTTAACGTTATATAGGCGTTTTATAAGGTACGGATTATAGAGGGTAAGGAGTAAAAAACGGCCTTCTATACCCGTTATAGCCTATTTAAGTAGCTAGTAACCCCTTTTAGTCTTACTAAAGCCCCGGCTACCTTTTAACGTTATATTAATAACGTCCTTTACGACTTCCTTAATAAGTTCGCCTCTGCTTATATCGATAATATTCTTATTTATAGTAGCAGCTTATATAAAGACTATATATAAAAAGTGCGGAGGGTCTTAAACTGCCTTTACTTATATAACTTATACCTTAATCCGGATAAGTGCGAGTTTAGGGTTAAGTATATAAAGTACCTTATATTTATAATCTATACTAGCGCGGGTATTTAAGCAGATCCCGTTAAGATATAAGCGATTCGGGACTAAGATGCCCCGATAATATAGACTAGCGTGCGGAGCTTCTTAGGCTTCGCTAATTACTACTATATATTTATCTATAAGTTCTTTAAAATCGTTATACTATTAAACGAGATTATAAGGAAAAAAGTAGCTTTTTATTAAGGACCTATATAAAAAGGTGCGTTCTATATACTTAAGGACTTATTTTCGCAAGTCTTAGTACTGCTTTAATAAGATTTTAACCGCACTACTATAATAAAAGCGGACTATAGCGGCTAGGCGCTTAAGGGCACGCTTTTATAAGAGGTAAAAGGGCAGAAGTAGCTTATAGCCTTTTACTTAAAGAAGCTAACTCCGGCGGAAAGGAACTATGCTATTTACAATAAATAGATACTTATTATTATTAGCTATCTTAAGTAATAGTAGGCGGAGCTTTATAGTTATAAGAGCTTCGAAGTCCTTATAAACTACCGGAACCTTAAGTATTTTATAACTTAATAGCACCTCTTTAAGCGGTAGGCCTATTAAGCTAAGTACCTATCCCGCTTTAACTTTTAGATTAAGTATAGGCTAGGTCGGGACTCCGCTGTCTTAAACGCGCTTTCCTAATAAGATTAAGACCGTACTATAGACGCGGATATTAAGGCGCGGGATTTATAGCTTATTCCGTAAGCGGCGTTACGTATATATATTAAGGTCTCCTTTATTAAGGAACCTTTAACCCCTTTATATAATGCCCTTATTAAGGAGCCTTTAACCCCCTTATTTAATAAAGTAAACCCGCCCGCTATATTAAAGTCGGGTATCCCGCCCTCCTTACTAACGCCTCTTTAAGCGCTAGGTTTAAGGGACTAAGTAGGCTTAAGCGCTTAAGTAGCGAGGATCTTTTAAGATAAGGGCCTTTAGCGTCTTTAAGATAGGCTAGCTTCTTAAGACTATATATATAAGAGCGTATAGCGCGCCGTAGAATCTAGCGCGCGTTCTTTAAATCTAAAGCTACGATTAAAAGTATAGGTAGCGGACTGCTAGACTGCTATATCGACTTAAAGGGGCACCTCCGCTAAAGGGGTAGGTTATAAGTGCCGGGCGCCTCCTATATAATAAAAGCCGATAAGAGGAACGCCCCGCCGGAGGATAAGCTAAGGAACGAGCTTAAAAGGAAGCTAGTATAGCTAATCTATAACTTTAGTATCGTTAGCTACCCCGGCTAATAAGGCATAGTAGTAAGTCTTATAAAAGACTTTTATTAACCCTTTATATAGCACTATATACGCCGCTTCCTTTATAACTATAATATTTACGGCTATATAAAGATTTAGTAAGCGCTTTATAAAAGGCTTTTAAAGCAACTACTAATCCCGGACTAGTTTTAAATATATATTTAAATAGATTTTATAACGGACCTTCCGCTTATATTAAGGGGGAATTGCTATATATAGGTTATTAAGGACCGCCTTAATAAAGAAGTAGTGCTTAAGCTAATGCCCTTTATAAAAGCGGAGGTATATATAGAACGTTTTTTTTAGTGCTAAGCGCGGATATATAGCTAGCTTGCCTTAATTATAAGTAATAAGGGCTTTAACTAAACGGGGCGCTTTTAGCAGCACCTTTATAAGCTGCTTTAAGTTACTTAGCTACTTAGCCCTATATTTAATAAACCGATAAGGGCCTAAAACGCGTTAATAAAGAAGTATAGGCTTACTTATAAGCTATAGTAGCCCGGAACTAAGCAGACTAAGACTATTAGCTCCTAGCCGCGTAGCTTGCTTTAAATAGCAGGCCTTAAGCGTCTATTAGTATAACCCCTTTCTTCGCGTTATATAGCTTTAAATCCCCCTCCTTAATACTTTAAGCAGCGGATATAATAGCGGAAGAGCACTTAGCCGCCTTATTAAAAGCTTAAGCTACTCGCTTTATTTAAAAACTTAAAGAGACTATAGATTATTGCTAATCGGTAATAGCGGCGGCCGTATAAGATTAAAAGCGGTATGCTAATAAGTCTAGGTCTTTAGTAAAAAGTTTTATACTAAGGGATAAAGTTTAGTTAAACTTTTATAATTACTAATCCGGCCGCTTAAAGAAAAAGCTTAACTAGCTATATATAAAGTTTATAGTATAAAGAGTTATTAGCTTATAAGTTATAAAGCTTAAAGGGTTGCCTTTAAGGATATATAATAAAATTAATATAGACTTATTACGCTAAGCGGCTTAAGACCCCTTACTTAGTTAAGCGGTTATAGACCTTTAGCCCCTTATAATCTTAGTTAAGGGGGAAAAGGAATTCGTAATTAAAGAGGTAAGGGTAGCTTATTAAAAGAAAGTAAGTAAAAGTAAGCGGCGGGAGGTGCTTATTAAGTAGCATAGCTACTTAAACTTAATTTAAGAGCCTATATAAGAGCTTATAAGCGCTAACGCTTTAGATAAGTTTAAAGCCCTTTATAGGCTAGTAAATAAAAACGATAAGCTTAGCGATTAATAGCTCCCCCTTAAGCGGAAATAGAAAGTAACTTTAGCTTTTTCGTTACTTATAGCGTCTTATAAAGCAAAAGGAAAAAAGGAGTTATATTTAAAGCCGCTTAGCCCGGGCGACTAAGGCCTACGCTACTCGTCCTTATCTTTAGTCTCTTCCTTATTATCGTTTTTATCCTCCCCCTCCCCCTCCTCCCCCTCCTCCTTAAGGGCGGCGGCGGCGGCCTTTAAAGCGCGGAGACGGCCCTTTAAGCTAGATATCTAAGCGGCGGCGGCGGCGAAGGGGTTAAAAAGGGCGGCGGCGGCGGCGGGTATAATAAGGCCGGCGGCGGCGCTACTATAAGTAGTGCGGACGGCCGGGATAAGGGCAGTAAAGATAGATAAGGGTACCGCCGATAGCGCTATAAAGGCGGTATTCTTAACTAAGGATAGTTAGCGCTAATCGCTATAATAAGTATAGTAAGGAGGGAGGAAGAAAAAGGAGGGGGGGACTTACTTAAGTATATAGCCTATCCGCTTAAGCGAGTATAGGTAATAGTAAGCGGCGGCGGCGGCTTTTAATTATACCTTAACTACCTTACTATTAAGGTTAGCTTTTTAAGCTATCTTAGCGGTAGTAAGAATAGCCGGAGCCGCCTTATAAGCGCGGCTAGTATAGGTATAAGTAAAGTAGCTACTATTAAAGCGACCCGCTTACTTTTAATAAGCGTAGCCGCCCGATAAGTAGCGTATATAAGACTTATTATAGGCGGCGCCGGGCAATACTTACTACTTATACTAAGTTATAAGTTAGTATAAGAATAGCGTACTTAAGGGAGCGGACTTATAGCGCTTAACTTAGCGGTCTTAAGGGTAGTAAAGGGGCTATTAAGGGATAAAGTTATAAAGGCCGGCGATAGCATAGTTATTTATAGAGGTATTATAAGCGTAAGTATAGCTAAGGAGGCGGCGGCGATATAAGCGGCGGTAGCGGTATAAGTATAGTGCTTAGGCTTAATATTATTAAGGAGCTCCGATATAAGCACCGATAATATAAATAATATATTATTTCTATAAAGGTTAGCTTAAAGGTATTTACTTTATATACTAAAAGGCGATACTTATAGTATTATTATTGCTATTACTATTACTACTATTACTATTACTATTACTACTATAGTTATTACTAGTTTAAAAAGAGGAGGAAGGAAAGGAGGGTTAAAGGTAAAGAGATAGGGTATTTATACCCCTTAGTCCTTAACTTAAGGCGCGGAATACCTAGGCCGCTTAATACGCCGCCGGGCTATTTAAAGCGGATAAGGTGCTTGCTTAATAGGCGGACGGGCCTTTTAATAGGTGCTTGCTTAATTAAAGGCAGCCGGCGGCGGCGGGTAGGGCTATTAAAGCCGCTATTATACGGCCTTACTTACTATAACGCGGGTTTAGCGCTTACTAAGCCGCGGACTAAGCAGCGCTTTATAATAGCTAGTAGCCCCTTATAATAACTCCGAACTATATAGCGCGGTATAAGGAGCGGAGGCATTATATTAAAGTCTTTAACTTATAGGGTTATAAAGACTTAAGCTATAGCTTAAGCCTTATTATATAAGGAGGGCCGGGTCTATATATAAAGATACGGACCCGCTATATATAAGCAGGTTCTTTATAGCTTGTTATTATAATACTACGGACGGCACCTATATACTAGCCTTTGCTTACTCCGTAATAATATTAAGGTATTAAACGTTTATACTCTTAATTAAAAGCGGGTAATAAGGTTTTAAATAGATTTAATACTTACTTCCTTGCTTTTAAGGTTTAAAACGTTTTTAATAGTCTTAAAAAACCTTATTATAAAAAGACCTTTAAGAGTAAGAATATAAGGTATATAGTTAATATAGTTAATAAAGCGGATATTAAAACCTAAAAGCTTTATTACTTAAAATAAAGTTAAGTTATATTTTAACTTTTTATAGGCTTAAAAGTAAAACTTCGTATAGTTTATAGCTAAGGAGAAACTTCTTATTATTATAATCTTATCGCCGGAATCTAACTTTATAAAGCTAAGCTTATTAAAGATTAAATTAATTACTATTAGCAGCTCTTATAAAATTAAGCGGCGGAATATATTATAAGGTTAGTTATCGCTATCTTTTTTAATAAAGGAGGGATTATAAATAGACTATAATAAGGCGCTTATATTCCTTTATATAGCTAGGCTAAGCATAGCGGCTAAAAGGAAGAGTAGATACTAAGCGGGACTAAAAAGGGTTTTAAGGCTTATAGTAGCTATAAGTTAAAAAGAGGATTTTATAACGCGGGCTAAACTATATATAAAACAAAATAAGGTTTTTATTATAATAGCTTAAGATTTTTCTATAAATCCGGCTAAAAACTAGTTAAGCTAAGCCTTAAATATATATTAAAAGATAGCGTAAATATTATTTTTATTATTAAGCTAAAGCGAGCTTTTACTAATTATAGCCGTTATTATAAGTCTTAAAACTATAATAAGGTTAGCTCGTATAAAAGCGTTAAGTATTAGCTTATTATTCCGTTAATAAAGATTTCTAGCTATACTTTTAAAATTTTATAAGCTATAAGTGCTATAAAGAAATAGTGCGATAATACTATACTATTAAAAAGTCTCGCCCCAGCCTTAGTTAAGGGTTAAGACGCTAATTATTGTTTATATACTTATATTTTATATACTAATATATAAGTAGCTAAAACGCTTATATCTTATGTTTTATAATAATTGCCGCCTTAAAAGAAAAGATAATAATATTCTTATTATTTATAAGCTAAGACCTCCTTAATTTATTAAGCTAGTAGTTTAAAGCTACGCACGCTTATATTATTACGCGCGCTTAAAAAGACCTTTATTTCTATACGGACTTATAAGTTTACTTTTTTATGCTAAGATTAAACCTATGCTAAAAGAATTACTACTCTTTGCTTTAAAGAAATAGTGTGTTAATACTATACTACTTAAAGGTCTCGCCCCGGCCTTAATTAAGGGTCGGGACGCTAATTATCGACTATATACTTATATCTTATATATAGATAGATAAGTAGTAAGAACGTTTAAATCTTACGTTTTATAATAATAAGGGCTTTTAAATAATAAAAGCTAGGTAAAAAGTATAGTAAAGCTATTATAAAAACGGCTATTTAGTATACGTTATTATATAAAGCTAAATAGTAAGTTATAAAGGTTAAGTATTTAAAAAAGGTAATATAAGCTGTTCTTAATAGTACTATAATTTAAGTTAAGTTTATTAGCTTAAACATAGTTATAATAAGCGGTATAAGTTTTTATAAAAGCTTAAACTTAAAGGTTTTAGCTTTTATTAAAAGACTTAAAGCTATAAAGTATAGCCGCCTTATTTTTATAAAGCTTAAGCGCTTACTTATATCCTTTATATTAAAGGTATAAAGGCTTTTATAAAAGCAGGCTAAGAGGGTAGTTATAAAATAGCTAATCTTAGCTATAGGAAATATTAAATAATAAAAAGACTTATAATAAAAGTATAAAGATTATAAACGTTAAAGTAAAAAAAGCTATATATATAAAAGTAAGTAAAATATAATAAGTTAAGGCTAGCAGTTAAAGGAAGTATAATTATAAAAAAAAGAATAGAAAAAAGAAAGGTTAAGTAATAAAAAGTATTTAAATAAGTATATTATAAAGTTAAAAAGGCCTTATTACTTAATATAAATAACGGCTTATAATTATTAAAATAACTAATTAACTTAAGCGCGGTAAGTTATAGTTTTTTATAACTTATAATAGCTTTTAAGATTTATACTTAAGCTTAACTATATAATTCTTTTAGTTAAAGAGTTTTATATTAAGTTATAAAAGCTACTTATATTACTTTTATTTAAACTACTTAAGTAGCTAACTTTTTTTATACTTTCTTAAAGCCTTTTTGAATTTTTAGTAAAAAAACTATTATAGAATCTAAACGGCCACGCCTAGACTCCTTACTTTACTCTTAAGGGAGCCTTACGGAACCCCGCGATAAAAACGCTTAAAGTACGCACTATAAAGGCTCGCTTAAAGAGATATAACGAATATTACCGGTTAGATCCCGCTAAGGTCTTTAAGATATTACTATTAAAGGTTAAGAGCTTACTTAACTATAAGTTATAACGTTTTACTATAGTTTACGATATCTTTAACTATAAAAGATACTATAAAAACTACTAAGCGGATTCCGCTAGTATCTTTAAGGGATATTTAAGGATTTCTATAAAATATCTTAACTATAGTTCGACTTATTTTTAACTATAAAAGCACCTTAAAAGATATAAAATAAACCTTACCGCGATTTTAAGGGATATTTAAGGATATTTAAAGGATTTCCTTAACTATAGTTTATAGTGTTTTTAATTAAGCTTATATTTAGTTTATTAAGCGATTTTATAAGGATATTTATAGTTTATCTATATACTATAAATAGTATAATTAAAGACCCTAAAAATTAGCTTAAAGAACTAAGTATAAAGTAGCTAGCTATACCTTTAAGAATAGATAAGCTTTTTACTATTTCTAAACCTTTATATATATTTATATATAGTAATTAGTTTATTATACCGGCCTAACTAATAGTAATAAGTTTTTAGTACTAGCCTTAACTAGCGGTAATTAATTTATAATACCGGCCTTAACCGGCGGTAATTAGTCTGCGCCTTATCCCCTTATCCTTATATTATAAAGCATAGTAAATAGTAGTAATTCTTACTTATTTAAATAGAAATCCCTTAAATATCCGCTAAGCTAAGAGCGACTATATCGCACGATTAAGTACTTATCTTATAGGAAGTTAGATATTAAACGATATTTTCTTTAGTAAAAAGCTCTTATTAGCCTTTAAGTCTAACCTTAATAATAAGTACTTTTTCCTTAACACGCTTATAATAAAACTATAAGATAAGTAAGCTATAAAAGCGAAAGAGGCCGCGGCTTACTAAGTATATTAGTTTAATAATCTCCCTTACTTTTTTTTAAGGTATTATACCGCAATAGCTTATAAAGCTAAATAAGACGTAAAACGAGTCCCGCTTAGCTAAGCTAAGACTATTACTTTTTAAGAGGTAATTTACTTTTAAAATACTAATATAAAATAGATTATAAAACGATAAAACCTATATAACTAAGTAAACTAAATTTAGTATTACTTAAATAATTTAATTATCCTTTAAATAAAAAAAGTAAGGATAAGCCGACCTTAAAACTATTTAGCTCCCCGCTTGCTAAATACCCTCCGGATCAAGCTTATAATAAGGTTACTCTTTCCTTTAGACGATAAGCTTAGCGGATATTTTTACTATATACTATTAATAAAGTTTAGCTTTAAGGCCTTAACCGGAAATCCGCCTTAAAGAATACTTAGTAGTTTCTTAGTTTAGTATTACTATTTAACCTCGTTTACTAAAGCCGCGCTAATTAAGGTCTTTTTAAGACTTTCGATTAATAAAAACAAGCTTTTTATACCGGGGGCCTTATAGCATCCCGGAATTTAAGATATAAATAAGATAGAAAGTTAAGCGCTTAATAAAAGTATTAAAACTAAGACCTTAATAATAAACGTTAAGGACGCGGTAAGTAATACCTTTAATAAGCTAAACCTATTTATACTAAGCGTATAGATACTAAGACTAAGTATAGCTTTAAGCCCCTTAGTAAGAATAGTAGTAATATTAAACGAATAATTCCTTAGTCTCCTTTAAGTATTAAAAAAAGAAGACGCGCTTACTAAGCCTTAAGAAAAACCTTAACTATAAGCTAAAAACGTAAAGAGATTTAACTTATTAAGACCTTTAAAAGTATCTTTTAATAAAATCTAAAAAGATAATAAGGCTAGTATATTTTAAGGAGTAGACTATTTTATTAACTTTATCCGCTAAAACGCTAATAAAGGCGAGGCTTATATAAACGAATTAGCTATTTAATTACCCTCCTTCCTTTAAAGAAGTACGGCAGAATAGTATTTTAAGGACCTCTTAAAACTATAATAAGAAGAACTTAGCGAGCTTAGTATTAAACTAAGCCGATAAATCTCCGCCTTATAAAAGCGGTTTAAAATTCGCTTAAATATAGCGATATAAGCACTTAATAAAGAGCGCTTTACTATTAAAGATATAGTAATAAGATCCGACTTTAAGTCTTAAATATCGCGCTTATAATATAAAGCTAAGGCCGCGCTTTACTAGCTAGACTACTTAACTATAGTAATTTATTAAAAGCTAAACGTTTACTTATAAGAATCCTTATAACGCTTAATAAAGAATAAGGATATTAATAGATAGATTAATAAATATAAGGAAATTCTTCTTTAGCTATAAGTTAAATATACTTAAGTATCTTAAAAGCACTTACTAGCGCGAAAGAAATAAGTCTAACCTATAAAAAGGCGAGGGCTAACTAGCCGTACCCCGTATATACTTAAAGGATAGTTTAGGACGCCTTAGCTATCTATTAAAGGCTTATTAAGACTAAGGGTTACGTTTTTAGACCGCTTAGTAAGGATAGATATACCTTAGGCCTTATAGCGCTTACTACGTTAAGGACGAAACCCGCCTAAATAGTTAGGAATATAAGTTAAGGTCCTCCGGCCTAAGAAAAAAGGGACTTTCGGGACTATACGCTTGCTAATACTAAATCTAAAATAAGTATACCCCGCGACTAAAGAAGAAACTATAGTAAAGACTAACGACTATTTAAAGGATAAAGAGTATAATATAAAAAGAGCTTAGTTAAATACTAATAAAAGCTTAAAGGAAACCGCAATTTATATTATAGTAGACTTAGTATAGGAGGCCGATAGAGCGTGCGGATTTTATAGTAAAGTATTCCCTTTAAAGAATAAGCTTTACCGATATATCGAAGATAAATACCCCCTTAACCTTAGCTAAGATATTGCTATATAAAGATATAGCTTAGTATAGTAAGTAGTTATTTAAAAGCTATAGAGCGTTTAGATAGTTAAGGCATCCTTTAACGTCTAGCTATTAAACCTTAATAAGCCGTTACGATTTACCTATACACGCTTACTAGTCTATAAAAAAGAAAGGCCTAGGAGAAGTATTAAAGCTTATACGGATACCGGGGCAGACCGAAGCCTTATTTAAGCCGACTTAGTAAAGACCTTTTAAGACGTAACTATAAACTCCTTTTAACGAATTCTTATTTAAAGAGTAAGAAGAATAGCTACTATTAAATAGGCGGAATTTACCGCTTATATACTAAGAAGGCTAAACAGCAGCCTCGCGGTCGTAAAAGTAAGAATTAGCGCTTAAATAGTAAAACGCTTAGCGGCTAATATATTGCTTAGCTAAGACTTTTTAGTTCTTTACTTAAAGGACCTTATTAACTTTATATTAGTTTTATAGATCTAGGCCTATAAAGGGATTAAAGCTAAAGTTAAGATAGTTTAGCTAAGACTAGTAATACGTAGATAAGTAATCTACTTAGTTACTATAACGATTTTAGCTAGTTCTAGCTACGCCTTACTTATATAAGTCCGGGCGCCGCTATTAAGGCATAATATAATATTTTTCCTTAATAACCCTAAGCTCGCCTAGATAATAATATAGAATTATATAAGCTTTATAGCGATAAACTATTTTAAGGAACTATTAATACTCCGCTAAGGCTAAAAGGTAAGAATAATTATAGACCTTAATAAGCAGTTTTAGCTATATAAAGAGGTTAACGCTACTACTCCTTTAGCGGAAGCCTTTATAAAGAATCCGGATAAAATAGACCCCGCTAAGGACTTCCTATAAAAGGATCTTACTATAAACTATAAACTCGGAATCGGCTAAACTAAGGACCTACCCGAACTTACTACTAATAAGGGCGTCCGGATCTACGCTAAAGACTTAAAATATGTATTAAAAGTCTAAGATATCCTTTAATCGTTTCCCCGCCTTTAAAAGGATAAAGGAGTAGTATATATAGATAAATCTAAATATATACGTATTTCTTTAGTAAAAGGATAGCAATATTAATAAGTTATATTAAAATTATACTTATTAAGCGATAAATATAAAAAGGTAATAAATACGATATTTAGCTAGCTAACCGCATAAGGCTAATTAAAACGAGTTTACGGGCTAACCCTATTTATAGCGCTAGTGTTTATAGTATAAAAGATAGTTAACGGAAAGGAGAAAGGATAAGTAGTCGTAGACTTATAAGAGATTAACGCTATTATTACCTTAAACGTATACTTAATGCCCCTTTAAAGCGATATAATTAAACGCCTTTAAGGAAAGAAGTTTATTAGTGCGGTAAACGTATAATTGTTTTTCTATTAGTTCTTAGTTTACTAAAACTACTAAGAAAGGTTTATAGTTATAAGCTATCGCGGGCTAAAAAGATTATTACTAATACTTAAAGGCTTTAAAAACTCCTTAGTATATATTTAAAGGTTTATCGATAACGTCCTCTGTAAATATTAAGAATACGCGGCGGCTTATATTAACGATATTATTATTTACTCCGATATAGCTAAAGAACACCTTTAATATTTAAAGGCCGTATTCCGCGCCTTCTATAACTATAATATTACTTTATCCGGATTAAAGTCCTTCTTAGTATACCTATCTATATAGCTCCTTAGATTTAAGGTAAATACTATTAGCTTAATAAATATAAATAAACGCGTGCGAGCTTTAAGGGATATCGCGTTTTTAAGGAACCTTTAATAGCTTAAGAAATAGATCGGCCTTACTAAGTAGCTACGCTATATAGTCCCGTATTTCGCTAAGGAAGTCGACGTCTTATAAAAACGAAAGATAAAGCTACTCCGGGTAAGATAAGAAGAAGGAGTCCCCTTAAGGGGCTAAGAATAAGCTCGATATACCGCGAAAGCCGCTTTTTAGCTTACTTTAAAAAAAGAAAAGGCCTTTACGATTTTAACTAAAAGACTTACTAAGCCTTAAACAATTTACTACTTTAACCCCGCTTAATAACTATTTATTTATATCGATATATCCTAAAAATACGGAGTAGCGGCTATAGCTTTTTACTTAAAAGAAGGCACGGAATAAGATAAAAAGACGCTACTAGCCTAAACTAAGGTCTAGCTTATCGTTTACTTAAGCCGCGCCCTTTAAGGCGGAGAACCTTAATACTAGCCTATAAAACTTAAAGTAGCCGGTTTAGTATAAGTAGTATATAAGCTACGCACTATAGTACTATTTATAAGAACGCTATAAGTAGTTATCTTTACTAACTATATAAGTACTTATAGAATCGTATACTAAAAATCCTTATTCTTTACTAGCATAAAATCTAATAATAAGCTAGTCCTCGCGTTTTAATACTTAAGCTAATTCCCGCTTAAGGTATGCTATATCTTAAGCGTCGAAAACGTCGTGCTAAACGCGCTTTTACGTTTACTATACTAAGATAATTAGCTAGTATCCTTAAACTAAAAAGGGGAATTAAAACGTATTTAAGAAGACGAGATAATAGACTATATATTCCTTTACGCGGAAGTATTAATTAAATTGCCGCTCCGCTAAAAAATAATCGACGGATATATAAAAGATATATAGTAAGTAAAAATTATAGCGTAACTTAGCGATAAGGATAAGGTCCCCGGACTCCTATTCTTTTAGTTATAGGGGTTATTATACTTTATAAAGAACGATAGACGCTAAAGACTATATATCCCTAAGACTTATACTAAGGAGATCGTTAAAGATACCTATACTAAATACTTTTATACTTACTATACGCGTATATAGTAAGACTTATTTAAAAGCCTCTCGATCTTACGGCTTAGTAAATACGTAAACGAGGTTATAGATAGCTATAATGCTTATTACTATAACTAAACCGACTAAGGCAAAACGCTAAGATAGCTTATCCCGATTTAAAGCCCGCCGGTTTTATACTATATAATAGCGATAGACTTTATTACCGGGCTCTTAGTAGTTTAAGCCGAATAATCCCTATAAAAAGATCTTATAAGGAACTTCTTTAATACCTTACTAACTATAACCGATAAATTCTTAAAAATATATCTCCTTATCTTAAGCAATAATTAGTTTATAGCGGAAGACTAAGTATAAGCGTTATATACCGAACTACTTTATATTAATTAAGGGATTTTAAAGGGGATAATCTTTAACCGGGATATAAAGTTTACCTTAGTATTTTAGCGGACTTTATAGCAAGCCTTCGGATCGAAGCTTTTTATATCTACCGCTTAGTACCTTTAAACTAACGGCTTATTAAAAAGGCAAAACTAAACCGTAGAAATCGCGCTACGATTCTTTACCGCTAATTTCCTAGACTTATACTAGACCGATATACTAATCGCCTTTTAGTTTAGCCTTAATAATTCCTTTTTTTAGTAATTTACGCGGCCTTAAGTAAGCTTATTATAAGGATAAAAATAGATAATAGCCTTTAGTTCCTTAATAACTACTAATACTTATAAAACCGAGAAGTCTTATAAAAAGAAGCTAAGTTAGCTATCGCTTACGCTTAAGCCGCTATAAAGGATAGATATAATAAGAAATACCGCTTATTAGAATTTAAGCCCGGCGATTAAGTTTAGCTATAGCTTAATAAAAGCTACTATATCGCGGACGGCAAACTAGCGAAGCTTTAAAAAAGACGTACTAAGCCGTTTAAAGTTACCGCTAAAGTAAGATAGCTTATATACTAGTTAGATATAAAAAGGTCCTTTAATATTTATTTAGTTATTTTAGTAGTATAACTACGCTTAGCGGATAAGCTAGCTATATGCTTAAAACTAGTTTAAGATAAAGGGATACTTTACTTAAATAAGTAAGAAGTAAAACGAATCTTATAAAGCCGTATAATAAAGAAAAGCAGCGGAAAGCTAAGGAAGGAGTTCTTTATAACTTAAAAAGGCTAGCTTAGCAGCTATAACTTATAGGTAAACGAAAAAGCAGTCTTCTTACTAAAGATCGTAAAAGCCTTCGAAAAAGCATAAAAAGAGTTAGCTATTTAAGTAGTTTAAATAAAAGTATAATACGCGGCTTTTATAACTTAATACGAAACTTTTTAACTAAGAGAATTAAGCGGTTAAGCCTAAGTATAAGACTTAAAAGCTACTATAAGTTATAAGAAACTATAACTTACTACGCTTAAGGTAATTAGTTATTTTAATAATAATATACCGCCGTTTACTTTAAGTAATAAGGCCCTTTTAACTTTACGGTATACTTATTTAAATTCTCTCCGCCGCCCGCCCTTTCTCCTTTCCTTTCTTCCTTTTATAACTATATTTCCCTTTACCGCCGGCTATAACCCGCCGTACCTCGCTTACTCCTATATATATAACCTTCTTTACTTTAAGCCTACGATCTTTATACTCCCGTTTTAAGTCCCTTTATCGTTTAATATCTCCTATAGCTAAGACTAGCTATTCCGTAATTACTTTTTTAGCCCGCTTTCTTATAAGCCCTTACGCTTTTAATATAAAGGATATAAGTAAGCCCTTAAGCTTTATAGAAACGAGGCGGCTATCCTCCGTAGCCTTAAGTCCTTTAGCGAAAGTTAAAACCTTTAAGTTTAAGCTTTTATATAAACCTACGCCGCCTTCCGTAGCCGCGCTTAAGCTAACGGATTTAACCTAAACTATAGCACTATAAAGGATAGCTTATACTACCCTTTTTAAATACTTAACTTAGATAACTCGCCTCCCGGCCTTATACTATAGTAAGGTTTAAATAGCCGGTTTTGCGGTAACTTAGCTATGCCTCCTACTTAGCTCTTACTATCCGGAAGCCCCCGCCGCCTATATATTTTTTAAGGCATAGCTAGAAATCTTTATTAGCGGAATAACTAGCTAATACTTAATGCCTTAAAGTTAGCTAACCTCGCTATAGTCTTAAGATCTATAGTAGCCGCCGTAGCTAGCGGAAACCCGCTTTAGCTAAACGATTAAAACGACGTCCGCGCTATTCTTAACTATATATCTAAGGCCTAGCTTAACTAGTTTATTGCCGGGTTTATAGCGGCGTCTTAAGTAACTATAGCTAAAACCCTATCTCGCTTTATACGCGGTTTAGCCCGTATTATAAAATCCCCTTTTTAGCTTATAGCCGCAATAAGCCTTAAGGACCTATTTAGTCCCGCTTAATAAACGCTCTTCCCGCTTGCCGCTATGCTTAGCCCGGCTATATAAAGGCGTATAAGCGCCTTATTATAGTCTATCCGCTATCCCTCCTTAACTAAAAGAGATAGCGATAACTAGCCTTACGATATATTCTGCCGCCCGATCTTATAAAAGCCGCTAGTAGTAATTAATACGATCCTTAACGGACTTAGCTTTATAAGCCTATACTTTAGTAATAAGATTATAATAATCGGGAGTTTCCGCCTAGCTATAAACTATACTAAGTTCTACTTATAAGCCCGCGAAGAGTTTAAACGTAACCTAACTTTAACTTAAGCAATAAAGTTCTTAGGCTTTAATATCCGCTTTATTAGCTATACTAACTACGCGCTCTATATTCTTACCCTTAAGGCCCCCTTTATATAAAGGTTTTTTAAAACTATTAAGTATATTTAAAACCTTAAGAGCGAGGAGTTAAGCACTAAAGTTATTAAAGACCTTATTACTTACTTTTAAGCGGGAATATAAATATTTAATACCCCGGTGCTTATTATACTTATTAATATTAGCGGGACGGCCTATTTTTACTTTAATACCTTTTTATAAGCTAGACGCGTATTAGTTAGCGGAAAGGTATAGGTAGTAGCGCTATATAAGAAGGATAATAAGTTAAAAAGCCTAGCGATAAAGAGCGGGGGATAACTACGATAGCGGTAGTAAGTAGGATATAATATCTCGCCTATAAGCGGCTTATAAGGCTAGTAAGTAAAATAGGAGACTTAGCAAAGGATTAAAAAACGGCGTAAGAAGGATAAGTAAGATAATAATACGAAATAAGGCCTAAATAAAGCTAATCTCTTATAACGTATCCCGCTAAGGAACTTAAGTATTCCTTAGCGCGGAGACTCTTTACTACTTAGTAAGGGCCTAAATATACGCCTTAAAGGAGAGTCGGAAAAACATTACTATAAGTTCTAGCCGGACGTACTAATTACCTTAATAAAGACGAAGCCGCACTACTAAATATAAAGTAAGGATTTATAATAAAGCTACTTACTAACTACTTTAAGCTACTTAGCTATTATCGGCCGGATAGGCTAAAAAAACTATTAAAAGGATAAGGATAGTATACTACTAATATAGCGTAAAGACGCTACTATAAAGCTATTACTTAGCACCCCCTTTACTTTATCCTTACTTTAAACCGATAAGGACGTTAGCTTTTCTTTCTTACTTAAGGGAGTTATTATAAAATCTAGATAGCTATGCTTAAACTCCTTACTTTACTCCTTAAGAAGCTTTATAAAACCCTATAACGGGAATACTTAAAGCACGTATTATAAAAGCTTACTTAAGGAGATACGATAAATATTACCGGTTAAACCCCGCTAAGGTTTTTAGGATATAACTATAAAGGGTTAAGAACCTACTTAACTATAGTTTACGATATCTTTAACTAAAAGAGATACTATAAAAACTATTAAGCGGATTCCGCCGGTATCTTTAAGGGATTTCTAAGGATTTCCGCGGGATATCCTAACTATAGTTTAACCCGTTTTTTACTATAAAAGCACCCCGGAAAACATAGGATAAACCGTACCGCGATTTTTAAGGGATATCTAAGGATATTTAAGAGATTTCCCCGACTATAGTTTATAGTGTTTTTAACTAAGCTTATACTTAGTTTATTAAGCGATTCTATAAGGATATCTACGGTTTATTCTACGTACTACGGATAGTATAGTTAAAGATCCTTAGAATTAGCTTAAAGGACTAAGTATAAAGTAGCTAGCTATGTCTTTAAGAATAAATAAGCTTTTTACTATTTCTAAACCCCTATATACGATTATGTATAGTAATTAGTCCGTTATACCGGCCTAACTAGCGGTAATTAGTTTATAGTACCGGCCTTAACCGGCGGTAATTAGTCTATAGTACCGGCCTTAACTAGTAGTAATTAGTCCGCGCCTTGTCCCCTTATCCTTATACTATAAGGCGTAGCACTTTATAGCCTTAAGTCTTTTAGCGAGAGTTAAAACCTTTAAGTTTAAGCTTTTATATAAACTTATATAGCCTTTTATAGCCGCGCTTAAGCTAATATATTTAACTTAAACTATAGTATTATAAAGGATAGCTTATACTACCCTTTTTAAATACTTAACTTAAATAACTTATCTCTTAGCCTTATACTATAGCGTAGTTTAAATAGCTAGTTTCGCGATAACTTAGCTATACCTCCCGCCTAGCTTTTATTATTTAAAAGCCCCCGCTGCTTATATATTTTTTAAGGTATAGCTAGAAATCTTTATTAGCGGAATAACTAGCTAATACTTAATGCCTTTAAGTTAGCTAACCTCGCTATAGTCTTAAGATTTATAGTAGCCGCTATAGCTAATAAAAACCCGCTTTAGCTAAATAATTAAAACAATATCCGCGCTATCTTTAACTATATATTTAAAGCTTAGCTTAATTAGTTTATAGCTAAGTTTATAGCGGCGTCTTAAGCTATTATAGCTACAACCCTATCTTGCTTTAAACGCAGTCTAGCCCGTATTATAAAATCTTTTTCTTAGCTTATAGCTACTATAAGCTTTAAGGACTTATTTAGTCCCGCTTAGTAAACACTCTTTCCGCCCGCCGCTATACTTAGCTTAGCTATATAAAGGTATATAAGCACCTTATTATAGTTTATCCGCCGTCCCTCCTTAATTAAAGGAGATAGCGATAACTAGCCTCGCGATATATTCCGCTGCTTAATTTTATAAAAGCCGCTAATAGTAATTAATATAATCCTTAATAAACTTAGCTTCGCGGGCCTATACTCCGTGCTACGGAGAGACAATACGATAATACCGCACTGCTAAAAGGTCTCGCCCCGGCCCTAGTTAGGGGTCAGGACGTTAATTATCGTCTATATGCTTGCATCTTATATACCGATATATAAGTAGCCGGAGCGCTTATATCTTACGTTCCGTAATAATTGCCGCCTCGAAAAGAAAGACGATAACGTCCTCGTTATCTATAAGACGGGACCTCCCCGGTTTATTAAGCCGGTAGCTAGAAGCTGCGCACGCTTATATTATTACGCGCGCCCGGGGGGAGCCTTATCTCCGTACGGACTTATAGGTCTACTTTCTCGCGCGGGGATCGAACCCACGCTAAAGGAATTGCTACTATTTGCTACGGAGAGATAATGCGATAATACCGCACTGCTAAAAGGTCTCGCCCCAGCCCTAGTTAGGGGTCGGGACGTTAATTATCGTCTATATGCTTGTATCTTATATACCGACATACGAGTGGCCGGAGCGCTTACATCTTACGTTCCGTAACACTCCGGCAATAAGATTATAATAATCCGGATTTTCCGCTTAGCTATAAACTATGCTAAGTTTTACTTATAAGCCCGTAAAGAGTTTAAACGTAACTTAACTTTAACTTAAGTAATAAAATTCCTAGGCTTTAATATCCGCTTTATTAAGTATATTAACTACGCGCTTTATATTCTCGCTTTTAAGGCCCCCTCTATAAAGAGGTCTTTCGAAACTATTAAGTATATTTAAAACCTTAAAAGTAAGCAGTTAAGCACTAAGGCTATTAAGGATTTTATTACCTACTTTTAAGCGAGAATATAAACGTTTAATACCTTAATGCTAACTATACTTATTACTATTAGTAAGATAGCCTACCTTTACTTTAATACTTTCTTAGTAGCTAAACGCGTATTAGTTAGTAAAAAGGTATAAGTAGTAGCGCTATATAAAAAGGATAATAAGTTAAAAAGCCTAGCGATAAAAAGCAAGGGATAATAATATTAGCGGTAGTAAGTAAGATATAATATCACGCTTATAAGCGGCCTATAAGGCTAGTAAGTAAAATAGGAAACTTAGTAAAGGATTAAAAACGGCGTAAAAAAAGTAAGTAAGATAATAATATAAAATAAAGCTTAAATAAAGCTAATTTCTTATAATATATCCCGCTAAAGAATTTAAGTATTCCTTAGCATAAAGACTCCTTACTATTTAATAAGGGCTTAAATATAAACTTTAAAGGAGAGTTAAAAAACTTTACTATAAGTTTTAGCTAAACGCGCTAATTGCCTTAATAAGGATAAAGACGTATAATTTAATATAAAGTAAGGATTTATAATAAAAGCCGCTTCTTAACTATCTTAAGCTACTTAGTTACTATTAGCCGGAAAGGCCGAAAAAACTATTAAAAGGATAAGAATAGCATACTATTAATATAGCGTAAAGACGCTATTATAAAGCTATTACTTAGCGCCCCCTTTACTTTATTCTTACTTTAAACTAATAAAGATATTAGCTTTTCTTTTTTACTTAAAGGAGTTATTATAAAATCTAAACGGCTATACTTAAACTCCTTACTTTACTTTTAAATAAACTTTATAAAACCTTATAATAAAAACGCTTAAAGCACGTACTATAAAGGCTTACTTAAGGAGATATAACGAATATTCTTAATCGGACCTTAATAAAGTCTTTAAGATATTACTATAAAGGGTTAAGAGCTTACTTAACTATAAGTTATAATATCTAACTATAGTTTACGATATCTTTAACTATAAAGAATACTATAAAAACTATTAAGCGGATTCTATTAGTATCTTTAAAGGATATCTAAGGATTTCTATAGGATATCTTAACTATAGTTCGACTTATTTTTAACTATAAAAGCACTTTAAAAGATATAGGATAAACCTTATCGCAATTTTTAAGGGATATCTAAGGATATTTAAAGGATTTCCTTAATTATAGTTTATAGTATTTTTAACCGGGCTTATACTTAGCTTATTAAGCGATTTTACGAGGATATCTACGGTTTATCTATATACTATAAATAGTATAGTTAAAGACTCTTAAAATTAGCTTAAAGAACTAAGTATAAAGTAGCTAGCTATGCCTTTAAGAATAAATAAGCTTTTTACTATTCTTAAACCCTTATATACGTTTATATATAGTAATTAGTCCGTTATACCGGCCCGACCGGTAGTAATTAGTCTATAGTACTAGCCTTAACTAGCGGTAATTAGTCCGTAGTACTAGCCTTAACTAGTAGTAATTAGTCCGCGCCTTATCCCCTTATTCTTATACTATAAGGCGTAGTAAAAACCGCTTTTTTATTTACTTATAAGTTATAGCTACTTAGCTAGCCTTTTTAAGTTTAAAGAAACTTCTTTTATAGCTTTCCGCTGCTTTTTTTTATTATATAATATTATAAGATTTATTTAACTTCTTATTTATTTAAGAAAAGTATCTTTTTATCTTAAACTAGCTTTAAGTATATAGCTAGCTTATTTACTAAGCATAGTAATATTATTAAAACGACTAAATAAATATTAAGGGACCCCTTTTTATTTAACTAATATATAAGCTATTTAACTTTAATAATAACATTAAACAGCTTAATACGTTTTTCTTAAAGTTTTACCGGCTTATTATCTATAGTATAATAACTTTTACTAAGCTATAGCTAAACTTAATTACTAAGCTTAAATTTTAATAAGCAGTGTTTTTTACTATATTTATCTTTTATATTAGCTTAAGTATAAGTAATAGCTAATCTAACTTCTTTTTATAAAACCTCTTAGTTTTATAAATATAAGTAGTCGCTAAAACCTTAAAGCTTATTATTTATTCTTAATTTTATAATAAGCTTGCTTAAAGCTATATAAATTACTAAGAAAAATAAATTATTAAGGCTAAACTAAAAAGCTATTAGTATATTAATTTAGCGTAAGTTTAAGAAATAAGTAGTAAAGAATCGTAGCGCGATTTATAAAGTTTATTTTGGCTTTTTTAATAAGCTATTAGTTTAAAGGTACTAAGCGGTAAATATAAAAAGCTTTAATCTTAAAGCTTATTTTAAAGTCCGCTAAAACGCTAAAATAAACTTTATATTTTAGTTAAAGATTATTCTTTTTAAAATCCTTTAATTAGTGCGGAGTAGCTTAGTAAATAATACTTATACTTAATCTTTTACTATAAAATAAATATTATTAAAAATAAGACGATATATCTTTAAGAATTTATTAATTATAGTTAATAAAGAATTTAAAATGTTTTCTTATAACATTTTTTATAAGGATTGTTTCACGTAAACTATTAAGAGGTTATAAATAAAGTTTGTTGCTATTATATAATATAAACCTAATAAGCTTTAAATTAAGATAAGCTACTTTAGCGTTTTATTTTCATCGGTTTAACTATAGTAGTAAGTATTATATCCGTTTATAACTTTATTTATTAATTTATTAAGGTTGAAAACTAAGAAGCTTTTAAATAAACCTTATTATATATAAGTATAGCTAATATAAAACTATTTAGTGTTAGCGTTTTTAACGATTTCCTTAGTATAAGTCTTAAGGATATATAGTCTTTAGCGTTTATTATTTTTTACAAAGTATAGTAGTAGCTTTTATAACTAAAAGAATAAGAGTTTAAAAATACTATTTTTATTGCTAAGCTAAACAATAAATTTTACTTATTATATATCCTTTATATATTTCTTAATTATTTTTAGCGAAGCGGTAATTTAAAGAATACTTTTATATAAACAAACACGCAGTCTTTTATCTTATTTTCTTTTATACGTTTTAATTCTCCTTTTTAGTTTTAGGATATTAGCTTATTATCTTAGTATAGTAAAGATAAAAAAGCATTAAGTATAATATTCTTAACGCTTAAGATATAGTATACTTTAAGCGGGAATTAGCTTAAGTATTAAGAAGTAAGGATTAAGTTATCGTTAGAATTTATATTTATAAAAAATAAAGACGTTTAGTATATAATTTTATAAGTACTTATATAGTTAGTAAAAATAACTACTTAGAGTATTTTTATAAATAGTATTTTAATATTTAGCTTATAAACCCCTTATATTAAACCGGCTACTTTAAGCTTTATAAGCTAATATTAAGGTTCCTAGCTTTATAAAACATAGCTTAAGTAAATAATAAGCTAAACCTTGGTTTATATTAATAAAGTCTTTTTATCTTATCCTGTGCTTTTCTTTAAGTAAAAAGCTATAGCCGCTACTTTATATTCCTAAGACGCGTTAACCTAAATAAATAGTTATTAAAGAAGGTTAAAGTAGTAAATCGTTTTAAGCTTAAGAAGGTTTTTAGTTACATTTATAAAGGCTTTTTCTTTTTTTAGAATAAGCTTAAAAGCGGCTTTTATAGTATATTATACTTACTTTTAGCCTATTAAAGGGACTATTTATTCCCGTTTTACTTAAAGTAGCTCCGTTTTTTATCTTTATAAATTATTAACTTTCTTAGTAAAATATAAGATAATATAGCGTAGCTACTTAATAAAGCTAATATATTTTTACGCTATAAAAAGTAGTTTAAAAACGCGATATTCTTTAAAGCTTATACGCGTTTATTTATATTTATTAAGCTAATAGCGTTTACTTTAAATCTAAAAAGTTATATAAATTAATATACTAAAAAGGGCTTGAAACCGGATAAGGTAATATTAAAGTAATATAAAGCGCGGAATACTACCTCTAAGTTTTAAAAGTATTCTTTAGCTATATTTAAGTAAATAATAATGTTATGAATATTAGCTACTATATATTCTTAGTATTTATAAAAGATATTATAAATAAATCTTTAAAGGCATACTAAGGATTTCCTAAAGCTTATAAGTATTATAAGCGATTCTTTCAGCCCGCAATATCTTATAACTATAAACCTTTCTTAGTAGTTTTAATAAACTAAAAACTAGTAGAAAAACGACTATCTATTTACTATATTAATAAACTTTTTCTTTTAAAGGCACTTAATTATATCGCGTTAAAGCGGTATTAAGTAAGCGTTTAAAGTAATAATAGCGTTAATATTATATAAATCTATAACTACTTCTTTGTTTTTTTCCGTTTACTATCTTTCATACTATAAATACCGGCACTGTAAATTAAGTCGGCTTATAAACCCGCTTAAATCGTGTTTACTTAGTTAGTTAGCTAAATATTTTATTTACTACTTTCTGATCCTAATCGCTTAATAAATATAATCTTAATACGACTTATTAGTATTACTTTCTTTTTAATAAAGGAATACGTATATATTAATACTTATCTATATATATTTCTCTTTTATCTTTTTAAACGCGCGGAAACGATTAAACGATATTTTAAACCTTTAATATATATTTTAAGTTCTTAGCGTAAATTTAAACGCCTTTTTAAATAGTAAGTTTAAATAAATCCTTAGTATAGCCAATTTGAAGCTTATAGTTCGCTATAAGATCCTTTTATAAAAAGTCTTTAAAAGGATTTAAACTTTCCGGGTTTTTTATAAAGACTTCCGTTAAGAGAATAATAATATTAACTTCTTTATATAGCTAAAGCTACTTATTAAGGTTTAAAATTATCCTTACTTTCTAGCTTTAGCAGAGTATTAATAGTTTCTTTAAGCGGTTTATCGCTATATAGCCTTTATAATACTTTAATATTATTTAAGTAAGCTTAAGGTTATTAAGGAAGAATATTATATTATACTTTAATAAGGTTATCCGGACTTATATAAGTAAGGCGTAGCTAAATTTAGCTAGGATAATTATAATAGTTAAGTTAATTACTTGTTTATATATAAACCTTGTTTTAGCTCATCTATTTTTAACTTTAGCTTTAATCCCTTTATAAGCCTTAATTTATAAAACTTTAATAAGGTTTATAAGCTCTTTTTAATAAGGAACTAAAAAATCGTAGCTTAGTAATATAATAGCTATTAAGCGTTTTATTATTTAAGCGCTAATTCTATTTTTTATAATTATAAAGCTACTATTTAGCCTTCTTAGTATATATATAGTAAAATTTACTTATCTTATAATAGCCGTCCCTCTTACCTTTTAAATTAAGATTTACTAAAAAGGGTTTATAATTACGTCTTAAAAAGTCTTTATAAAGTTAGCTTAAATAAAGCTTTAGTTTACTTTAGTATTTATATAAGCCTTTATCTTAATCCTGGGCCTTATTTTTATATAAACTAATAGGCGCGTATATATAAATCGTAATAGCTTATTAAAGCTTTATAGTTAAACGTTAAAAGAAGCCTTAATAATTCAAACGCTTTAAAGCTTTTAAATACCTACTTACTATATTAAGCTATGTCTTTAAGTAGCTATATCTTAGCTAAGGTGCTAGGCCTTATAATATAAAAATAAAGGGATAAGGCGTAGACTAATTACTACTAGTTAAGGCCGGTATTATAAACTAATTACTATTAGTTAAGCCGGTATAATAAACTTATTACTATATATAAACGTATACAAGAGTTTATAAATACTAAAAAGCTTATCTTTTCTTAAAAACATATTTAGCTACTTTATACTTAGTCTTTTAAGCTAGTTTTTAAGATTTTTAAATATACTATCTTACTATTTCTCGTTAATACGTAAATAAACCGTAATTATCCTTATAAAATTACTTAATAAACTAAGTATAAGCCCGGTTAAAAATACTATAAACAATAGTTAAGGAAATCCCTTAAATATCCTTAAATATTTATTTAAAATCGCGGTAAAGTCCTATATATTTTAAGGTGCTTCTTTAATTAAAAACGGGTTAAACTATATTAAAGATATCCTACGGAAATCCTTAAGTATTTCTTAAAAATACTAGTAGAATCCGTTTAATAGTTTTTATAGTATCCTTTATAATAAAAAATATTACAAACTATAATTAAATAAGCTTTTAAGTATTAATAGTTATATCTTAAAAGCTTTAGTAATGTTTAACTAATAATATTAGCCGCGTCGTTTTAAGCGAGCCTTTATAGTACGTGCTTTAAGCGTTCTTACTAAAAGGTTTAATAAGGCTTCTTAAAAGTAAAGTAAGGAGTTTAAGTATAATCGTTTAAATTCTATAATAACTCCTTTAAATAAAAAGAAAAAGCCAATATTCTTATCTATTTTAAGTAAAAAAAAGATAAAAAGAGCGCTAAGTAATAGATTTATAGTAGTATCTTTACGCTATATTAATAGTATACTATCTTTATTCTTTTAATAGTTTTTATAGCTTATTTAGCTAATAGTAGTTAAGTACCTTAAGATAATACGTAGGCGGCTTTATTATAGATCCTTACTACTTATTTAGGTATATATCTTCGTTTTATTAAGGCGATTGGTATATTTAGTAAAAATTAGTAATAAGGTCTTTAACTATAAGGGAGTAAAATATACTTTTCCGCAGCTTATAAGCTAAATACAATATAAATAACACGTAATATAAATCCGCTAAAATATATATTAAATCCGCTATATATTTCTATATACTATAAAAATTTCCTATATTATTCTACGTATGTATAAGTAAGGTATATTTAAATTAAGAAGAGGTATTTATAAGGACTATATATATAATCTAAACTAAGTCGCTACGCTACTTTATATTCTTTATAGAATTAATCCTTAAGCTTATAAATATAATATTAACTTAATAATAGCTATTAGCTTACTATATATAATTGCGTTAAATAAAAAGCTCTTTTTTAAATCACTTAAGTTATTTTTAGCTTAGGAATTATCTATATTAAGAGGCTTTAGTCTCCCCTTTACTTTAAATAAATTATTAACCTTATATATATATATCTTACCTATTATTTTACTTTTTCGCATACTCTTTTTATCTTTATAATCCCCTTACTTATAGCTATATACTTACTTTCTTCTATACTTATTTACTCCTTAATTAGTTATAAGCCCGGCTTCCCTTAAAGCTAAACTTACCCCTAACCCTTACTAACGTTTTCCCGACTATTACGTAATTAGAAAATTCTAGCAAAATACTTTCCTACTTACTATAAAAGTGCGCTTACTAAGCATATTTTCTTCGGAATTCTTTAATATCTTATTAAACTTAGTTCCTTAGTTTTCCCCCTCTCCTCTTCTTTTTAATACCTTATGTTTTTATAACTATAAAGGAGTAAAATATACTCTCCCGCAGCTTATAAGCTATATATAGCATAGATAACATATAATATATAAATACGCTAAATTATATATTAAATCCGCTATAAAATTCTACATACTATATATATTTGTTCATATTATTCCACGTATATACAAGCCAGATATAAGCAGATTAGGAAGAAGTGTATATAGAGACTATATGCATAATCCGTGCTAAGTCGCTACGCTACCTCGTATTCCTTACGGAATTAATCCTTAGGCTTATATATATAATATTAACTTAATAATAGCTATTAGCCTACTATATATTACTACGCTAAATAGGGGGCTCTTTTTTAAATTACTTAAGTTACTTATAGCTTAGGAATAACTCTATAAGGAGGCCTTAGTCCCCCCTTTACCTTAAATAGATTATTAACCTTAAATATAAATATCTTACTTATTCTTTTACCTTTTTATATACTCTTTTTATCTCTATAATCCCCTTACTCCTCGCTTTAAGCCTACTTTCTTCTATATCTATTTACTCCTTAATTAGTTATAACTCCGGCTTCCCTTTAAGCCGGACTTACCCCCGACCCCTACCGACGTTTTTCCGACTATTACGTAATTAGAAAACTCTAGCAAAACTCTTTCTTACTTTCTACGTAGCTGCGCTTACTAAGCGTACTTTTTCCGGAATTCTCCCGATATCTTATCGGACTTAGTTCCTTAGTTTTCCCCCTCTCCTTCTCCTTCCTACACTTAATGTCTTTATAACTACATTTTTAAGACTATATCGAACATAAAAAACCTTATAAAAATCTTTCCCTTAATAACTAAGAACGCCCCTTTTAACACGACTTTCTCTAAACATTTTAGACCCTTTATATTATATCCTTTTACCGATATCCTTTCGATTAATATTTCTTACTTTCTATTTGTTTAATTAACCTTTATACTAAAATACCTCTCGAAAGAAATCTATATAAATGATAGCTACTAAGAATAACTACTAATTTAGCAAGCTAAAAGGTTCTTTAAATTATTTCTCTTAGTTACTCTAAATAAAATCCGTTTTTACCCGAGAGAAAGCCGTAAAAGCCGTCTTTTAAGATCTATATACTAAATCCGCGGAAATCCTTGCCTTTATACGGGTTATAGTTAAGGATAGTCCTCTCTTTTAGAAAAAATACTATACGACTACATAGTTAGCTTAAAAAGCTTTTAAAACACTTTATAACTTAGTAAATATTACCTCGAATTTTCTTCTTATAAAAAAGCTATTTAACATAACCCTCGAAACGTATACTTTAATTAAGATATATCTTAATAAGATAAAAGAGCTTTTTAATAAGCTAAATACACGAGAAATCAAAATTCCCGAGGTAGTATTTATTACTTAGATTTTAGAATGCTTAAATAGCTCCTATTTTAGCTTTATAACTAATATTTCTTAAGCTCTTTAAGATAACGCCTAAGCCTATACTTTAAAATCACTTTCTTCCTCTTTAATCGATAAGTTTAAATAGATTAAAGCTTTAAAAGGTCCCTTTTTTAATTAGCTATTTATTTTATATAGCAAAAAACGCGTCCTTTATAAATATTATAAGAAAAAACGCTATGTTATAAAAGACTGTTTTTAGCTCGAGGAAAATAAAGATAAGGTAAAGGCAGTAGGTTTTAAACTAAAAGCTTCTTTTTCCTCCTCCTCTTATAAAAGGCCCCTTTCGATTAAGCTTTTTCAGGACTATTTAAATAAGAATAATAGGCGTGCTACGCTTATACCCTCTTAAAGAGAGTCTTCTTAAGAGAAAGTTTTAGTTATTAGAAAATTAATAGTTAAAGGCCGAAAAAAGAGACGAGTTTCCTCCTTTAAAGAGTCCTCTCCCTTTAAAGAAATACTTTATATTTCCGACTCCTTAGCTTAGGTAAATAACCCTCCTCTTTAACGTATTATACCCGCTATACTCTCTATACCCTTTATACCTTTTATACCCTCTATACCCTCTATACCCTTTATACCCTCTATACCTTCTATCCCCTTTATGCCCTTTATACCCTTTATACTCTCTATACCCTTTATCCCCTCTATGCCTTTTATACCCTTTATACCCTTTATCCCCTTTATATTTACTATACCCTTTTTATATACACCTCTTTTTTATACCTCTTTAAAAAAGAAAAAGAAAGCTAATATAAGAAATATTATTAAACATTTAAAGCCTTTTCTTTCCTCTCTTTCTTAGGTTATTTCTAAGGTAAAAAAAAATGCTATAAAAACAAAAAAAGGGAATATATATAACTTTATCTTTATTATAAGGGCTTTTAAGCATATAGTATATAATAAATCACTCCTCTCTTCTTATAAAAATATATATATAACTATTACTTAAGGAAAAGCGTCTTCTATTATAGTAAAAAGCGTAGGAAATTCATATTTTAAATTTCCTAATAGCAATATACGCTATATATTAAAGAACTATCTTTATATACCCTAAATTAGTATTAATATAATAAGCTAATTATCTCTTTTTAATACCTTTAGTTTAACAAGTAAAGATAATATTACTCTCTTAAATAAAGGGGCAAATATACTTATATTAGGCTTTGTTAATAACGGCGTATATTATATCCTTATAGTTATAAAGACTCGCTTTTAAATAAACAATAAAATATATAATATAAAAAGCTTTATAAGCAATATAGCTATAGACAATATATCTATAAATAATACAATATCTATAAACAATATACTTATAGATAATAGATCTATAAACAATATAACATCTATAAATAATATACCTATAAATAATAAACCTATAGACAATACCTTTATAAATGAAAATAATAAGTCTATAGATAAAAAGAAGACTATAAATATACTTTTTTAGTATAAAGGATTAAGATATATAAATTATAAATTACTATATAGATACTTAAGAAAAAGGTATTTTAATATAAATATAAATAAAGCTAATATAATAAAGATAAAGCAATGCGAAGCTTATATAAAAGCTAAATAAATAAATAAAAAGAAAAAGACTCCTTCGAAAAGGAAATATCTCTTTTTAGATAAAGTATATACTAATATTTAAGGCCTTATAAAAACCCTTACTTATAATAAATATATATACTTTATATCCTTTTTAGATACTATAACTAAATATCTAAGAATATACCTTATAAAATAAATAGCAAAATGTCTGCTTAAATTCTTAAAATATAAGTAGGAATTCGAAAATAATGTAAATAAGACTACTATAAAAGAAGTTTTTTTTAATAATGCAAGAGAATTTATATATAATATAAACCCATACTACCTAAAAAACGGCCTTATATATAATATAAGTCTTATATATACCCCTTATTCTAACGGCAAAATAAAGAGGATAAATAAAACTATACGTAATAAAGTCCGGGCTATGCTTTTTACTTTAAACCTACTAAAATACTACTACGCCTTATAGCGCGAGGATAAGGGGATAGGGCGCGGACTAATTCCCGCTAGTTAAAGCCGGTACTATAAACTAATTACCGCTAGTTAAGCTAGTATAATAAACTAATTACTATATATAAATATATATAAGTGTTTAAAAATAGTAAAAAGCTTATCTATTCTTAAAGGCATAGCTAGCTACTTTATACTTAGTTCTTTAAGCTAATTTTAAGGATCTTTAACTATACTATCTATAGTACGTAGATAAACCGTAGATATCCTTATAAAATCGCTTAATAAACTAAGTATAAGCCCGGTTTAAAATACTATAGACTATAGTTAAGGAAATCCCTTAAATATCCTTAAATATCTCTTAGAAATCGCGGTAAGGCTTATCCTATATTTTCCGGGGTGCTTTTACAGTTAAATAAGGGTAAAACTATAAATAAGATATCCCGCGGAAATCCTTAAATATTCCTTAAAGATATTAGTAAAATCCGCTTAATAGTTTTTATAGTATCTTTTATAGTTAAAGACGTTTTAAACTATAGTTAAGTAAGCTCTTAACCCTTTATAGTTATATCCTAAAAACCTTAATAAGGTTTAATTAATAATATTTATTATATCTCCTTAAGTAAGCCTTTATAGTACGTGCTTTAAGCGTTCTTATTATAAGGTTCCGCAAGGCTCCTTAAAAGTAAAGTAAAGAGTCTAGGTATAGCTATTTAGATTCCGTAATAACTCCCTTAAGTAAAAAAGAAAAGCTAATATCCTTATTAGTTTAAAGTAAGAATAAAGTAAAGGGGGCGCTAAGTAATAGCTTTATAATAGCGTCTTCGCGCTATATTAATAGTACGCTATCCTTATCCTTTTAATAGTTTTTATAGCTTATCTAGCAAATAGTAGCCGGGCGGCTTAAGATAGTTAATAAGCGGCTCTTATTATAAATCCTTACCTTTTATTTAATTATATATCTTTATCTTTATTAAGGCGATTAGCGTATTTAGCTAAAACTTATAGTAAATATTTCTAACTCTTTTTTAAAGCGTGTATTTAAGTACTTATTATGTAGTAAGAAGGCTCCGCGCTAAGGAATGCTTAAATTCCTTAGTAAGATATATTATAAAAGACTAGCTTTATTTAAGCTTTATTTTATATTATTATCTTACTTACCTTTTTATACCGTTTTTTAATCCTCCGCTAAATATCCCGTACTACTTATAAGCTTTACAAGCCGCTTATAAGTAAGATATTATATCTTACTTACTATTATTATTATAAGTATCCCCTGCTTTTTATCGCTAGGCTTTTTAACTTATTACCCTTTTTATATAGCGCTATTACTTACGCCTTTTTACTAACTAACGCGCGTTTAGCTACTAAGAAGGTATTAAAGTAAAAGTAAGCTATCCCGCTAATATTAATAAGTATAGTTAGTACTAAGGTATTAAATATTTATATTCCTACTTAAAAGCGGGTAATAAGGTCTTTAATAGCTTTAATACTTAACTCCTTACTCTTAAGGTTTTAAACGTGCTTAATAGTCTTTAAGAACCTCTTTACGGAAGGGGCCTTAAGGGCGAGAATATAAAGCGCGTAATTAGTATAGCTAATAAGGCGGATATTAAAGCCTAAGAATTTTATTACTTAAGTTAAAGTTAAGTCGCGCTTAAACTCTTCGTAAGCTTATAAGTAGAACTTAGCGTAGTTTATAGCTAAGCGGAAACTCTTAATTATTATAATCTTATCGCCGGAGTATAAGCCTATAAAGCTAAGCTTATTAAGGATTATATCGGTTACTACTAGCAGCTTTTATAAGATCGGGCGGCGGAATATATTATAAGGCTAGTTATTACTATCTCTTTTAGTTAAGGAAAGACGGCGTATAAACTATAATAAGGTACTTATACGCCTTTATATAGCCGGGCTAAGTATAATAGTAGGCGGAAAGAGCGTTTACTAAGCGGGACTAAATAAGTCCTTAAGGCTTATAGCGGCTATAAGCTAAGAAGGGGATTTTATAGTATAGGCTAAATTATATATAAAGCGAGAAAAGGTTGTCGCTATAGTAGTTTAAAACGCCGCTATAAACCTAGCTATAAACTAGTTAAGCTAGGCCTTAAATATATAGTTAAGGATAGCGCTAATATTATTTTAGTTATTTAGCTAAAGCGGGTTTTTACTAGCTATAGCGGTTACTGTAAATCTTAAGACTATAGCGAGGTTAGCTAACCTAAAGGCGTTAAGTATTAACTAGTTATTTTACTAATAAGGATTTCTAGTTATACCTTTAAAATAATATAAGCAGCGGGGGCTTTTAAATAGTAAGAGCTAAGCAAGGGGTATAGCTAAGTTACTATAAAACCGGCCGTTTAAACTATACTATAGTATAGGGCTAAAAGGCGAGTTATCTAAGTTAAGTATTTAAAGAGGGTAATATAGGCCGTCCTTTATAGTGCTATAGTTTAAGTTAAATCTATTAGCTTAAGCGCGGCTATAAAAGGCGGCGTAAGATTATATAAAAGCTTAAACTTAAAGGTTTTAACTCTCGTTAAGGGACTTTAAGCTATAGAGGATAGCCGCTTTATTTTTATAAAGCTTAAGCGCTTGCTTATATCTTTTATATTAAAGGTATAAGGGCTTATAGGAAAGCGGGCTAAAGAAATAGTTATAAAATAGTTAGTCTTAGCTATAAGAGACGTTAAACGATAAAAGGACTTAGAATTAAAGTATAAGGATTATAGGCTTAAGGTAAAGAAGGTTATATATATAGGAGTAAGTAAGGTATAGTAGGCTATAGCTAGCGGTAAAGGGAAATATAAGTATAAAAAGAAAAAAGGAAAGAAAAGAGGGTAAGTAGTAGAGAGAATTTAAATAAGTATACTATAAGGCTAAAAAGGCCTTATTATTTAAAGCAAACGGCGGTATATTATTATTAAAATAACTAATTACCTTAAGCATAGTAAGTTATAGTTTTTTATAACTTATAGTAGCCTTTAAGTCTTATACTTAAGCTTAACCGCTTAATTCTTTTAGTTAAAGAGTTTTTTATTAAGTTATAAAGGCCGCGTATTATACTTTTATTTAAACTAATTAAGTAGCTAACTTTTTTTATACTTTTTTAAAGACTTTACGATCTTTAGTAAGAAGACTGCTTTTTTATTTACTTATAAGTTATAGCTACTTAGCTAGCCTTTTTAGGCTATAAAGAACTCTTTCCTTAGCTTTCCGCCGCCTTATTTTTATTATATAGCTTTATAAGATTTATTTTACTTCTTACTTATTTAAGTAAGGTATCTTTTTATCCTAAACTAGTCTTTAGCATATAGCTAGCTTATCCGCTAAGCGTAATTATACTATTAAAACGACTAAATAGATATTAAAAGACTTTTTTATATTTAGCTAGTATATAAGCTATCTTACTTTAGTAGTAACTTTAAATAGCTTAATATATCTTTTTTAAAGCTTTATATAATAAAAACCCTATTCCGTTAGTAATCCTAAGTACTAAAAGTACTAATATCTAGTAAAGTAAATACCGCTAAATATAAAGGCGTAACTAGTAAAGTAAATACCGCTAGTTATAAGTTATAACTATTAAAGTAGATACTAGTAGTTATAAAGAGAGACGATATAGCTTAATAGTTAAAGACGGCTAGTATAAGCTATAAGCGGTATAGGCTAGACGCGCTTATATTCGGCTTAGGTTAGCTTTAGCTAGTAATAGGATTTATATTATAGAGATCGACTAATGCTTTATAAAATCGACTAATACCTCGTATAAAGTTAAGGTAAAAGGCCTTCCTTTAAAAGAGGATAGAATCTCGTAAAAGGTTTTAAGATAAGGATATTTAGTCTTATAAGCTAGTCGTAAGTAATAAAGCGTATATTACTTATAACTAGTAATAATAATAGTATAAGCTATTTCTATTAGCTTAAGAAGTAGTTTAGTAACCTTATAAGGTATATAAGGTATAAGTTATAGCTTAATATATAAAAGCATGTAAAAGTATATAAAAGCATATAAAAGGGGAACCTTTTAATAGCCTTAAAAAGGCATAAAAGAAGGTCTTTGCTCTTCTTTCCCTTAACTCCTTTCCTTTCCTTTTGTCTTCTTTTTTAGCTAGTTTTAATATAAGAAATCCGCATAATACGATACCCTTACCTTATTTAGTTTAGTAGCTTATACTAAGTTTTCTTCTCCCTTTCCGGCTAGTAAATTTAAATTAGATAAATTATACGAAGCTACTTAGCGTATAAGAAACGCTAAGGGTTCCGTAATATAAAACTAGCTTA